>JADBJO010007189.1:7500-30000 GCA_016801955.1 Conus betulinus
GTCTCTACTGACCACCACTGACCCTGTCTCTATTGACCACTGACCCTGTCTCTATGACCACTGACTGTCTCTATTGACCATTGACTTTGTCTCTACTGACCACTGACCCTGCTCTACCGACCACTGACCCTGTCTCTATTGACATTGACCCTGTCTCTATTGACCACAGACCCTGTCTCTATTGACCACTGACCCTGTCTCTATTGACTATGACCCTTCTCTGTTGACCACTGACCCTATCTCTATTGACATTGACCCTGTCTCTATTGACCAGAGACCGTCTCTATTGACCACAGACCCTGTCTCTATTGACCACTGACGCTATCTCCATTGACCATTGACCCTCTCTATTGACCACTGACCCTATCTCTATTGATACTGACTCTGTCTCTAATGACCACAGATCCCGTCTCTATTGACCACAGACCCTGTCTCTATTGACCACTGACTCTCTTATTGACCATGACCCTCTATTGACCACTGACCCTGTCTCTATTGACCACTTTGACCTGTCTATCTGTCTATTGACTACTGACCCTATCTCTATTGACCCTGAATCTGTCTCTCTATTCTCTATGACCCCCTGTCTCTATTGACCACTGACCCTATCTCTATTGACCAGTGACCGACCCTGTCTCTACTGACCAAGACCCTGTCCCTATCCACAGAACCCTGTCTCTGTTGACCACTGACCCTACTCTATTGACTACTGACCCTCTCCTACTGACCATTGATCCTCCTATCTCTAATGACCACAGACCCTGTCTGACCCTGTCTCTATATTGACCACTGACCCTGTCTCTATTGACCACTGACCCTGTCTCTATAATCATTGACTATTGACCCTGTCTCTATTGACCATGACCCTGTCTCTACCCAGTGACCCTCTCTATTGACCACTGACCCTGTCTCTATTGACCACTGACCCTGCTCTATAAACTCTATTGACCCGACCCTGTCTCTATTGACCACTGACCCTGTCTCTATTGACCACTGACCCTGTCTCTATTGACCACTGACCCTTCTATTGGACACTGACCCTGTCTCTATTGACCACTGACCCTGTCTCTATTGACCACTGACCCTGTCTCTATTGACCACTGACCCTATCTGATATTGACCCTGTCTCTATTGACCACTGACCCTGTCTCTATTGACTACTGACCCTGTCTCTATTGACCACTGACCCTATCTCTAATGAATATGGACCATGTCTCTATGACCACTGACCCTTCTCTATCGACCACTGACCCTGCCTCACTATTGACCATTGACCCTGTCTCTATTGACCACAGACCCTGTCTCTATTGACCACTGACCCTGTCTCTATCGACCATTGACCCTGTCTCTATTGACCACTGACCCTGTCTCTATTGACCACTGACCCTGTCTCTATATGACCCTGAATACTGACCCTGACTCCTCGACCACTGACCCTGTCTCTATTCTCTATTGACCACTGACCTGTCTCTATGAGCCACACTGACCCTATGGACCCTCTCTATCGACATCGACCTGTTTCTATTGACAGTTGACCCTTATCTCTACTGACCACTGACCCTATCTCTGCTGACCACTGACCATATCTCTATTGACCACTGACCCTGTCTCTATTCACCACTGACCTGTCTCCACTGACCACTGATCCTGTCTCTGTTGACCACTGACCGTGTCTCCATGGACCAATGACCCTGTCTCTGTTAACTGACCCTGTTTCTATTGATCACTGACCCTGTCTCTATTGACCAGTGACCCTGTCTCTATTGACCACTTGTTGTCTCGTTCGTCATGTCTTTAGATGGATTCTCCGTCTCCTCGGCAAAGGTGGCAGTACGTCGCAGGTCCTCCAGTCCTCCGTAGAGCTTTCGGGCCACTGGGATTGGGTCGGGCCAGGTTTTCTCTCGAAGAGCTTGTTGGAGCGGGCAGGACTGCAGCAGATGTTCTGTTGTCTGGCTGCCTGTTCTGCAGGGGCACTGCTCTGTGTTGCCGATACGGAGTTTACAGAATAGATGGTGTTTCAGGCGATTGTGGTCTGCCCTGAGCCTGAAGATGACTACCTGCTCTCGTCGAGTCAGCAGGTAGTACGGGTCTGCTCTGTTGTGGCGTGGATGCTGCGGCTTCCACTTGTTCTGCAGCCTGGCCTTGATGATGTTCCTGGATTCGGTGACGCTGGTAGGGCTGTCCATCTGCTCCTTTGTAGTGCCCTCCTTTGCAGGGAGTCAGCAGTCTCATTGCCGAGCACGTTGCAGTGGGAGGGAATCCACTGCAGGGTGACTGTGTGACTTGTGCAAAGAGAGGCGAGATATGAGGACAGATCGTTGAGCTCTGGATCTCTGTGGACTGAAGGGCCTGCAAGATGGACAGGGCGTCGGTCAGGAAAACACAAAGTGACCACTAACCCTATCTATTTGCCACCAGCCTTATCTCTGTCGGCACTGACCCTGTCTCTATTGACTATTGACCCGGTACTTATTCACCACTGACGGTGTCTCTACCTGCCACTGAAAATATCTATTTGCCACTGATCTGATCTCTTTCGGCCACTGACCCTAATTCCATTGCCAACTGACCATATCCATATTGGCTACTGACCCTAATTCTCTTTGCCATCGAACCTACATGTATTGAACACTGATCATTGATCCGAATTCTGTTGGCCACTGACCCAAATTCCATGGCCACTGGCCCTAACTGTATTGGCTACTGACCCTAATTCTCTTTGTCATTGACCCTACATCTATTGGACACTGACCATTGATCCTAATTCTATTAGCTACTGACCCTAATTCTCTTGCCATTGACCCTAACTCTCTATTGACACTGACTCTATTGGCCATTGATCCTAATTCCACTGGCCAGTGACCCTTTCTTTATTTGCCACTGACCTTATCTCTACTGGTCTCTGACCCTATCTCAATTGGCCACTGACCCCATATCTATTGGCCACTGACCCTATTTCTATTGGCCACTGACCTTACTCTATTGGCCACTGACCATATCTCTATTAGCCATTGATCCTATTTCTATTGGCTACTGAGCCTATCTGTATTGGCTACTGACCCTAATTCTCTTTGCCATTGACCCTATCTCTATTAAACACTGACTCTATTGAACATTGATCATAATTCCACTGGCCAGTGGCCCTTTCCTATGGGCCACTGACCTTATCTCTACTGGTCTCTGACCCTATCTATATTGGCCACTGACCCTACCTCTACTGGACGCTGACCTTATCTCTACTGGTCTCTGACCCTATCTCAATTGGCCACTGACCCTATATCTATTGGCCACTGACATTATTTCTATTGGCCACTGACCCTATTTCTATTGGCCACTGACCCTATCTCTATTGGCCACTGACCCTATCTCTATTGGCCACTGCCCTTACTCTATTGGTCTCTGACCCTATCTCTATTGGCCACTGACCCTATCTCTATTGGCCACTGCCCTTACTCCATTGGTCTCTGACCCTTTCTCAATTGGCCACTGACCCTATCTCTACTGGCCACCGACCTTATCTCTACTGGTCTCTGTCCCCATCTCAATTGGTCACTGACCCTATCTCTATTGGCCACTGACCCTATCTCTATTGGCCACTGCCCTTACTCCATTGGTCTCTGACCCTATCTCAATTGGCCACTGACCCTATCTCAATTGGCCACTGACCCTATCTCAATTGGCAACTGACCTTATCTCCATTGGCCACAGACCATCTCTCCATTGGCCACTGACCTTATTTCTATCGGCAACTGACCCTATCTCTATTGGCAACTGACCCTATCCCTCTTGGCCACCGACACTCATCATTATTGGTCACTGACCCTATCTCCATTGGCCACTGACACTCATTATTGGTCACTGACCCGGGGGGGGGGGGGGGGGGGGGGGGGGGGGGGGGGGATGACATGTCACGTCGGCCTACTTTCAATGATTGCAAAGTTTTCGATATGGCAACGCCCAGAAAACTCGTGTACTCCTGGGTTTAAATGCGCTTTTTCTTTTTTTTTTTTTATTTAACCTATGAAGACACTTTATACAGCGCCAACGACGCTAAACCGGTTGTCTTTCATCAAAATGTGGCTATGCCGCCCTGTATCTAAAATTGGGTGGACGATTCTGTTCACACAGAGTTTACACCAGTGTTTCATCGTCGCTCCAGCATGAAAAGGAAAAAACGATGTTGGATCAGCAATCTATGGTTTTATTGACAAACGAAAGAAACCACAGTGAACTCCTATATGAATAAATTGTTCTCAATGTTGTAATATGCTTTCAACTTGTATATGTGCAGAAAAAATTTTTCATGAATGTTAATCACTTTCTGCATGAAGCAGTCAATTCTGGAACGCAGTCTTGCCTTGGCCAGGTATGGAATGTACGTATGATTTTGATACACAAGAAAAAATTGTAAGTACCCCAGCTATCTGCTTACCTCTCTCACACAGCCATTTGCCTGAAGCTGGTCACATAGCCTAACATAATATGACGTCATTTTCTACTAGTATCCAATACGGCGTGAAGGTCTATCACTTAGTCCTAGGGTTCCCTGTGACAATTTCGGCCAAATCAAACGGTTAGATCACATTCTAACCAGTCCGGTTGGCAGCTGCAACCTTCGAGAGTATTTGCTGATTTTCAGGCACAATTGGCCCATCAGCAAGTGCGTGATTTGGATCATTGAGTGTTACATGATGAAAGTTCATTAGGAAATGACTCAAACCATATTACATCTCTAGGGTAGCCGTTACAAATTCCCCCAACCTACACGCAATTTCGTCCAAGCTGTGTATACAATTTTGTCCTAAGACAGAGAACACTACTCTGCCTTTGGAGCAAGTTATATCGTGACCAGCTCACCAAGATGCGAGTATGGCTCGAGTGTCTTTGAGATTGGCAGATATATAACTCAGAGAGAGAGAGAGAGAGAGAGAGAGAGAGAGAGAGAGAGAGAGAGAGAGAGAGAGAGAGAGAGAGAAAAGTGTTTCATGGAGAAGACATTCAAAACACAATAAAACTGGGTTTGAAACAACGAAAACACCAGTATCGTAGTAGATAACGTGAAGTTGTCTGCTATTTTTCTTAACAGGAATGTCAAAGGGAATATCCTGTTGTTTTTTCTTTCTTTCGTTCGTTCGTTCTTTTCCTTTCTTTCAGTTCAGTCAACCTAAAGTAAGGATGGAAGCCGGGATGGGAGCAGAGATGGAAGCAGAGATGGAAGCAGGGATGGAAGGGATGGAAGCAGGGAGGGAGCAGGGATGGGAGCAGGGATGGAAGCAGGGATGGAAGCAGGGGAAGCAGGGATGGGAAGCAGGGATGGGAGCAGGGGATGGAAGAGATGGAAGGGATGGAAACAGGGATGGAAGCAGGGATGGAAGCAGGGATGGAAGCAGGGATGGAAGCAGGGAGGAGCAGGGATGGAAGCAGGGATGGAAGGGGATGGAAGCAGGGATGGAAGCAGGGATGGAGCAGGGATGGGAGCAGGGATGGAAGCAGGGATGGGGAGCAGGGATGGAAGCAGGGAAGCAGGGATGGAGCAGGGAGGGAAGCAGGGATGGAAACAGGGATGGGATGGGAAGCAGGGATGGAAGCAGGGATGGAAGCAGGGATGGAAGCAGGGCTGGAGACAAGCAGGATGGAAGGGCTGGAAGACAGGATGGGAGCAGGGATGGAAGCAGGGGAAACAGGGAAGCAGGATGGAAGCAGGGCTGGAAGCAGGGATGGAAGCAGGGATGGAAGCAGGGGATGGAAGCAGGGATGAAGCAGGGATGGAGCAGAGGAGCAGGGAGGAAGCAGGGAGGGAGGGAGAGAGAGAAGCAGATGGAAGAGAAAGGGAGCAGAAGAAAAGTGTTTCATGCAGAAGACATTCAAAAAGCAATAAAGCTGGGCTTGAAACAACGAAAACAAACAGTATCGTAGTAGATATCGTCAAGTTGTGGACTATTTTTCTAAACAGGAATGTTATTGGGAATATCCTATGTGTTTTTTTCTTTCAGGGATCGTTTTTTTTTCTTTTTTTCAAGGTCAGTCAACCTAAAGTGAAGGATGGAAGCCGGGATGGGAGCAGGCTGGAGAGAAGCAGGGATGGAAGCAGGGATGGAAGCAAGGATGGAAGCAGGGGCTGGAAGCAGGGATGGAAGCAAGGGTCTACTGGAAGCAGGGATGGGAGCAATTGCTGGAAGCAGGGATGGAAGCAAGGATGGAAGCAGGGATGGAAGCAGGGATGGAAGCAGGGATGGAAGCAGGGAGGGAGCAGGGATGGAAGAGCAGGGATGGAAGCAGGGATGGAAGGGAGCAGGGATGGAAGCAGGGATGGGAGCAGGGAAGCAGGGATGGAGCAGGGGATGGAAGCAGGGGATAGGGAATAGGGATGGAAGCAGATGGAAGGAGGGATAAGAAGCAGCAGATGGAAGCAGGGTTGGGAGCAGGGATGGAAGCAAGGGATGGGAACAGGGATGGGAGCAGGGATGGAAGCAGGGATGGAAGCAAGGATGGGAAAGCAGGGATGGGAACAGGGAGGGATGGAAGCAGCAGGGATTGAAGCAGAAATAAAAGCAGGGATGGGAGCAGGGTTGGAAAACAGGCATGGAAGCAGGGATTGAAGCAGAAATGGAAGCAGGGATGGAAGCAGGATAAGAAGCAGGGATGGGAGCAGGGATGGAGAGCAGGGATGGAAGCAGGGATGGAAGCAGGGATGGGAGCAGGGATGGGAGCAGAGTTGGAAACAAGGCTGGAAGTAGGGCTGGAAACAAGGCTGGAAAAACAAGGCTGGAAACAAGGCTTGAAGCAGGGATGTGAGCAGGATGGAAGCAAGGATGGAAGCAGGGATGGAAGCAAGGCTGGAAACAGGGGATGGAAGCAGGGATGTGAGCAGGGATGTGGGCAGGGATGGAAAAAAAAGGGATGGAAGTAGGGATGGAAGCAGGGATGTGAGCAGGGATGTGGGCAGGGATTGAAGCAAAGCTGGAAGCAGGGGTGGAAGCAGGGATGTGAGCAGGAATGGAAGCAGGGATGGAAGCAAGCAGCAAGGATGGAAGCAAGGATGGAAGCAGGGATGGAAGCAGGGATGGAAGCATATATGGATGCAGGGATGGAAGCATGGATGTGAGTAGGGATGGAAGCAGGTGTGGAAGCAGGGATGTGAGCAGAGATGGAAGCAGAGATGGGAGCAGGGATGGAAGTAGGATTTGAGCAGGGATGGAAGCAGGTGTGGAGGCAGGGGTGGAAGCTGGGATGGGAGCAGGGGATGGAAGTAAGATTTGAGCAGGGATGGAAGGGATGGGATGGAAGAAGGGTGGAAGTTGGGATGGGATGGAAGCAGAGATGGGAGCAGGGATGGAAGTAGGATTTGAGCAGGTGTGGAAGCAGGGATGGAAGCAGACATGGAAGCAGGTATGGGAGCAGGGATGGAAGCCGGGATGGAACCAGGGATGGAAGCAAGCATGGGAGCAGGGATGGAAGCAGAAATGGAAGCAGGGATTGAAACAGGAATGGATGCAGGGGGAAACAGGCATGGGAACAGGGATGGAGTCAGGAATGGAAGCAGGGATGGCTGCAGGGATTGAAGCAGGGATGGCAGAAGCAGGGGAAGCAGGAGGAAGCAGGGATGGGATAGGAGGGGGGGGAAGGAAGCAGGGATGGAAGCATGGATGGGAGCAGGGATAGGTGCATAGATGGAAGCAGGGATGGAAGCAGGAATGGAAGGGGATGGAAGCAGGGATGGAAGTAGGGATGGAAGCAGGGATGGAAGCAGGAAGGGGGCCGGGGTGGAAGCAGGGATGATGGGAAGCAGGGATGGAAACAGGGATGGAAGCAGGGATGGAAGCACGGATGGAAGCAAGGATGGAGCAGGGATGGGAGCAGGGATGGGAGGGGATGGGAGCAGGGATGGAAGCAGGGATGGCAGGGATGGAAGCAGGGATGGAAGCACGGATGGAAGCAAGGATGGAAGGGATGGGAGCAGGGATGGGAGCAGGGATGGGAGGGGCATGGATGGAAGCAGGGATGGAAGCAGGTCTGGAAGCTGGGATTGAAGCAGGGGTGGAAGCAGGGATGGGAGCAGGGATTGAAGCAGGGATGGAAACAGGTATGGTAGCAGGGATGGAAGCAGGGATGGAAGGGAGGGAATGGAATGGAAGGAGGGCTGGAAGCATGGAGGGATGGAAGCATGGGATGGAAGCAGGGATGGAAGCAGGGATGGGAGCAGGGATGAAGCAGGGTGGAGCAGGGATGGAAGAGGGTGGAGGGGGATGGAAGCAGGGATGGAAGCAGGGAGGGAGCATGGAAGCAGGGATGGAAGCAGGGATGGAAGCAGGGATGGGAAGCAGGGATGGAAGCAGGGTATGGGTGCAAGGGTGGGAACAGGGGTGGAAGTAGGGGTGGAAGCAGGGGTGAAAGCATGAGTAGAAGTAGGGATGGGAGGGAGGGAAGGGGTGGAAGCAGGGATTGGAGTGGGGATGGAAGCAGGGATGGGTGCAGGGAGTAGGGATGGAAGTAGGGAAGTGGAAGGAAGGGATGGAAACAGGGGTGGAAGTAGGGATGGAAGCAAGGGATGGAAAAGGGGGGAAGCAAGGGTGGAAAGCACGGTTGGAAGCAGGGGCAAGGAGCATCTTCGAGGTTCTTAACCTGCCTCTCTTCTCTGTTTTCTGTTTCCTGGCCTGCTTTTCTCTTTTCTCTCTTTCCTTTTCTTCTCTCTTGGCAACGTTTGCTCTATATACTTTGTCGCTTGTCAGTAGCTGATGACTGCACACTGTCCCTTTTTTTTTTTTGTTTGTGTTGTGTGCTATTGTTGTTATTTTTTTTTACTGGCTTCGCTCTTCGTTGGGCGTCTCGGGCCAAGGTTTTAGACTGCAGTGAACGAATAGGAGTTCACAAATGTCTTGAGGTCAAAGCAGATGGGGGTCACAACCTTCAACCTCGATCAAAAGTCCCTGCATTCATCCCACCTCCTCTGCCCTAATCGGCAGAGTGAAAAGGTCATCTGCTGAAATAGGGGTCTCAGAGCCACATGTCCATGCTGATAGAGGCTTCACTGTCCAAGCTGATGAAGGCTTCTGTGTCTGTGCTGATGGAGACTTCTGTGTGCATGCTGATGAACGCTTCTGTATCCATGTTGATGGAGGCTTCTGTGTCTGTGCTGATGGAGACTTCTGTTTCCATGTTGATGGAGGCTTCTATGTCGATGTTGATGGAGGCTCCTGTGTCCATGCTGATAGAGGCCTCTATGTCCATGCTGATGGAGGGTTGTGTCTGTGCTGATGTCTCTGTGTCTATGCTGATGGAGACTTCTGTGTCCATGTTCATGGAGGCTTCTATGTCCGATGTTGATGGAGACTCATGTGTCCATGTTGATGGAGGCTTCTGTGTCTGTGCTAATGGAGGCTTCTATGTCCATGCTAATAGAGGCTTCTGTGTCCGTGCTAATGGAGGCTTCTGTGTCCATGCTGATAGAAGCTTCTGTGTCCATGCTGATGAAGCTACTGTGTCTGTGCTGATGAGGACTTCTGTGTCCATGTTGATGGAGGCTTCTGTGTCCATGCTGATGGAGGTTTCTGTGTCCCTGCTGATAGATGCTTCTATGTCCATGCTGATAGAGGCTTCTATGTCCATGCTGATAGAGACTTCTTCTGTGTTTGTGCTGATGGAGGTTTCTGTGTCCGTGCTAATGAAGGCTTCTGTGTCCGTGCTGATGAAGGCTTCTGTGTCCATGCTGATAGAGACTTCTATGTCCGTACTGACGGAGAATTCTATGTCTATGCTGATGGAGGGCTTCTGTGTCTGTGCTGATGAAGTATTCTGTGTCCATGCTGATACAGGCATAGAGGCTTCTGTGTCTGTGCTGCTATGAAGGCTTCTGTGTCTGTGCTGATGGAGAATTCTGTGTCCATGCTGATGGAGGCTTCTGTGTCCGTGCTGATAGAGGCTTCTGAGTCCCTGCTGATGGAGAATTCTGTGTCTGTGCTGGCGGAGGCTTCTGTGTCCATGCTGATGGAGGCTTCAGTGTCCATGCTGCTCTACTGCACAATATCAGCCTGCTCCTCAGCCAGAACAGACGTCGCGGCTCTGACTGCTGCAGTGCTGCGTGTAGGCCTTGTTTGAGGATCCGTTGCAGGCGGCTGGATTCGGTCCATGGCAGCTGGTGAGGTAAACGCCTCAGGGGTAATCCAGGTTTTATCCGTGATGTGGGGAGTATGCCTGTAGCCTGGAAGGTCTTCTGACATAGTTCAGGAGCCATCACCTGTCGAATTATTCATTGGTCATGTAATTTTGTTTACTGTACACTTTGGGTGTGTGATGACATAGATTCTTTGCACTTGCGTCTGTAGGCTTTTTGAAAAGATTCGAAGACAACCCTGTCCCGTGTGAGTCCATGATCAGCATTTGTGGACAAACTGGGCTGCAGTGCTTAGAAAATATGTCCTGTAACCATTCTAGTCCCAGAGCGTTTTCCATCCATCCATTGGTTGAAAGGTCCACACGGTTCCTTTTGGAGCATCATGGGTGGTGAAGGATTGGACTGATCGCATGGTCTTCCCTTTACCACGAAAAGGGTCGGCATGGACCTGTCATCGGAGCTGATGCATACAGGGGCTGTCACACTCGCTCGCAGTTTGCTGCCCATACACCCACTATTCTCTCCGTGTTGCGATCACTTTGGCTGCAGCAGGGGAAATGGCAGCCCAGTTTCGTCAGCGTTCCAGATAACGTGGGGCCTGGAGTCGAATTCATGCTTGGTTATGAAGTTTTCCGGGTCATCGAAGTAACTATTCAGGAGGGTGGGATTCATCCCGCATCTGATTGTACCGCACGTCTCTGGGCTACGAATCGTCAGTTTGGGGCGCCTTCTTTTCAGAGCGCCAGTACTCTTCTGATGGGATCTGATGTTCTTGAACTGCATTTGGAGATTGAGCTTTTGAGCCAGTAAGCCTACTTTCACGAGGAACTGTTTTTTGTCAGTGGAAACCTCGCATTGGCAGCATCAATAAATTTTGTCCTTTCTCAATTTCACTGGGAATGCTGTTACTTCGTCCAGCTTTTTTTTTTTTTTTTTTTTTTTTTTTTTTTTTTCAGACCCAGCCTTGATCTTCCTTTAGCGCAATCTTTCAGTGTACTTTTCGGCGCTCCAAACTCTTTTGAGGCAGCACCATAGCTCAGACCTCGGTTGACAATGACATTCAGTGCTTGTTGTAGAGCGTCCTGAGTGTATCGACCAGACACGCCTTTATTTCTTCCAGCCATGATTGGAACAGCTGAAACACATAGCAAATATGATGAGTACCTATAAGCTAGTGCTCGCACCACTTCTCTCTCTCTCTCTCTCTCTCTCTCTCTCTCTCTCTCTCTCTCTCTCTCTCTCTCTCTCTCTCTTAAAAGGACAGGAAACAAGAATAAAAAAAAAAAAAAACTCACTACCACACATACAAAAATGAAAAAAAAAAAAAAAAATACGCTAGATCTCCGTGAAATAGAAATGGAAAGAAGTAGTCTCAAATATTCCTTTCCTGTCTTTGAGCACCTGGGTGAATTTGCATACCATACATAAACATACACAATGCAAATTCGTCCAATTAAAATCGGTTATTACCAATACATTCATCATCAAACATCAAAAGTAAAGTATCATATGCAACGTACATTGAAAAAACAATTCCTACAGAAATAAAAACACATATTATAGAAAAAAAAGACCATACTCACAAGAATCAGCAGACACACGTATCAGCACAATTCCTTATCACGCGGTGCAAGAACTCACGTGATGACGTCGTCCCATCTTTCTCTTGCTGTGCGGAAATTAATTTTCAGTAAGTGCTATAGTGTATCCGATGAATTTATCGTTGGGTATTCCAGAAAGATTTCATAGGATGTCAGTAATTTCAGATCTGATGCCACGAAGTTAAACTTATTATGGTGAGTTTACTTTGTCCTGTAACTTATTATGCTTTTGCAATTTATGTGTGTTGTGTGTGTGTGTGGGAGGGGATGGTGTTGATGAAATGATAACAGATAAGTACTGTCAGAGACAATGAAAAAACAAAGTCTGATTTATTGAGGAGGGTTTGATCTACTCAAGATAATTCGTTTTAGATCTGAGTACATTTCGCTCCGTATATTAACTAATTCTAAAGTCCTTTGACTGTATAACTCTGTCTTTTGCCATTTGACTGCTTATGTGATGGTAGTTGTGGTGATTGAAATAAATGTATCAAGAAATAAGATCCTTATTGTTACAGTACTATTCAAATTTGGGAGGCTTTGTGATTCATTATGGAGCACTGATTAAAGAAAATGGATAATCTCTATTAGGTCCGTGTATATTGACAAGTTTCATAACTTGATTATGATAACCAGAGTGAGACAATTGTCCAATGGATCTAAAAGAATGCCTTCGACTTTGAATCAAAATGATTCTTGAATTAAATACCACATAGCTCAGTTGGTAGAGCGCCGGACTCGTGATCCTGAGGTTACGGGTTCGAATTTCGGTACAGGGGGATTTTTCCCTCGGAGTTAACATTGTTTCTGACTCCATTCCCCATACAGCCCTTCGAATGAGACTATAAACCGAGGTTCCGTATGTGAACGCACGCATAACATCTTGCACACACGTAAAATCCCATCACCAACTTTCGGAAGAGAAGGCCAGTTTGGCGTTGGTATGGATGACACGTTACACATAGCATGCACCCTGCGTGATAGATTGAAAGAATGGAGGAAGTAAGGAAACTGAGTGAGCGATATTGAACGATATTGAGTGGATGACACGGGAAACGACTGAATGAAGCGCCAGCTGGCAGTTCAGTCGACACTACCCAGGTAGGCAGCCCGTTGTGTAAACGAGTGTGGATTGTAAAGCGCTTAGAGCTTGGTCTCTTGCCGAGAATAGGCGCTATATAAGTATTCATTATTATATTATTATTATTTATTATTATTTATATTATTATATTATTATTATTATTATTATTATTATTATCTGTAAACTGCAAATAAAACAAAATAACATTCATTCCTTATTATGCTCCTTTTTGGGTTCTCCAGTTTCTTTACAAAACGTGTTTCTGATAAGAAGCAGTTTGGACAGCCTTTCCCGTAAATGATTAAATGCATCTCTTCTTTTAACACGTCATACATACAAAAATTCTGCACACATGGAGAGAGAGAGAGAGAGAGAGAGAGAGAGAGAGAGAGAGAGAGAGAGAGAGAGAGAGAGAGAGAGAGAGAGAGAGAGAGAGAGAGAGAGAGAGAGAGAGAGGAGAGAGGGGAGAGAGAGAGAGAGGAGAGAGAGAGAGAGAGTAGAGAGAGTGGGGGGGGGGGGGGGAAAGAGAAGTAAGTAAATACACAAAAAACGAGATCAAGGGCAAAGGTGTAATTCAATTCACACACGCCTTCCCTAAGTAAATGAATGATGAACTGTATAAATGAATACATGAATGAATGAAATGAACAGTTTTGGTCCTCTAACCCTACCCTCTGATTTAGTAAAGCACTAATTGGCTACACCTATCTCTCTAAACCACACAACCTCATTGCCAAATTCGTGCTTTTGTGTGGATACAGCGACCACTTACGTGGAAAAGAAATGGAATCAACATTCCCGAAACCGGCCACAAACATGTCACTTACAGATCTTTCGGACAATTCTACGAACATAACTTTCTTATTGACCTCATGAATTCCCCTCTCATAAATGTTTACAATTGCAGTGGTCCAGAGAAAGCTCTAGAATTCTGGTCACACCCGTTTAATCGTGTTCATGATAAGCATTCGCCATTCAAAACGCGTTGATTAAGACACAGTGATCTGTCAAAGTGGATGTCTGATGAAACACAAGCGGTTTGTTTCTTACGCGATGATCTGCTGGGAACAGAAGGACAATCAGAGAGATTTAAAACACAACGTATTAAGGTCAATTCATGCACACAAGCAGCGAAAAAAAAAGAAAAGGGGGGGGGGGGGGGGGGGGGGGGGGGGGGAAGGAAGAAAAAATAAAAAAAAAGAAAAAAGAAGTAAAGAAGCAGAAACGTTTTCATGAACTTAAACAAAATTCAAAGTAAATATAGAAAACTATGTGAGTGAACTTCTTGGTCAGACCCTGCAACCAGCATAATACTGAATTAAAACAACAATCAGTTTACAACAATTGCAAAACACATTGTAAAAAGAAGAAAAAAAAAAAAAAAAACACTGTCAAGTGAATATCAAAAAGTAGAAAACTTTTGCAATGCTAGGAATAATCGCTCAGCTCCATCGGTTCCAACTATGTTAGTGATGTTTACCTAACTTTATGTCGTTTAAAGCAGACAGGAAGTCACGGACAAGTTACATGTGAAATCTAACCTACATTTACAATTTATGATTGATAAATGTCATTTCTTATCGCAGGTTAAAGTTGCAAAGTGATACCATTTTACAGTCTGGAGACAATTCTGAGCCATCGAACTACAGACCTACACTCATTTTGTCAGTTCTCCAGCCCCTTGGAAAAAAAAAAAAACACACGAATAAACATCTCTCTCCACAATTTTCACACACACACACACACACACACACACACACACACACACACACACACACATATATATATATATATATATATATATATATATATATATATATATATATATATATATATATATATATATATATATATATATATATATATATATATATATATCTTCGGGAGGGATTGCGATAGTTCCTCATGCAGCTAGTGAAGGGGTTTTCATATTTATGATATACATTTTCCAATTTATATCATCTTCAAATTTTTTTTTTCCTCTCAATTTCTAATCTTTGCCAAATCATTACTATAATGATGGAAGAATTGTTAACCTGCACTTGTTTTCCCCCACTACTTAATTGTTCAGCATTATATATATATATATATATAATATATATATATATATATATATATATATATATATATATATATATATGTGTGTGTGTGTGTGTGTGTGTGTGTGTGTGTGTGTGTGTGTGTGTGTGTGTGTGTGTGCACGCTCGCACGCACGTATGCACTGTGTTGTGATTGTGAGTACCCGGTGAGTGAAAATGAAGTGCCTCAAGAAAGTGGACAGGGCAAGGATTGTTCATGGTAAGCATAGGTTCTGAAGTATTGGATCAAAAGGCCTACATGTTTCCAGGAACTTTCATACAACGGACACACTGCCTTCAGCTTTAGTTGATCAAGATTCGAGTGTTAGGGCTAGATTTCTTGAAATGTGTATCATCAACTCTACGAGGGGGTGCCTCTGTAAATCACCAAAGACTGAAGAAAATACAGAGATTCTGTAAGCTGATATTATTGACTTAAAAATGGACATAACATATAAAACTTTCTTGAAATATAAAATTTCTTGAAATGTGTATCATCAACGTTTTAGTTAACGGGTGATGCCGTTTTGTTTGCTTGTTTGTTTGTTTTAACAAAAAAGTTCATGACGTGATGTTTTATATGTTATGTCCATTTTTAAGTCAATAATATCAGCTTACAGAATCTCTGTATTTTCTTCAGTCTTTGGTGATTTACAGAGGCACCCCCTCGTAGAGTGCTTGGGCACTGCACTGGTGACTGCCTTAAGTTCATAGGAGTGTATGGGTGCAGACGCTTTAATGTTGAAATGACAAAAAAGTTGTATTGAGCTGCATACTTACTTTCTTCTGGCAACGTTAACACAAAGAGAATCAGATGAGTGTGAAACGGACTCACTACTGTATAGCGTACAGTGTAAGGTAGATACACTTATCCTGTAGAGTGTAAAGCCCCACGAAGATGGTGAGGCAGAAAAAAAAAATCACGTCTATACAGTGTGAAGCAGACAGACTGTTGTACAGTGTGAGGCAGACAGACTGTTGTACAGTGTGAGGCAGACAGACTGCTGTACAGTGTGAAGCAGACAGACTGTTGTACAGTGTGAGGCAGACAGACTGTTGCACAGTGTGAGGCAGACAGACTGTTGTACAGTGTGAGGCAGACAGACTGTTGCACAGTATGAGGCAGACAGACTGTTGTACAGTATGAGGCAGACAGACTGTTGCACAGTATGAGGCAGACAGACTGTTGTACAGTATGAGCAGACAGACAGTTGTTATACAGTATGAGGCAGACAGACTGTTGTACAGTATGAGGCAGACAGACTGTTGTACAGTATGAGGACAGACTGTTGTACAGACAGACAGACTGTTGCACAGTATGAGGCAGACAGATGCTGTACAGTATGAGGCAGACAGACTGTTGTACAGTATGAGGCAGACAGACTGTTGCACAGTATGAGGCAGACAGACTGTTGCACAGTATGAGGCAGACAGACTGTCTCCCGCTTTGGAGACTATAAGCTTGCTGAAGGTTCATTTTGAGAAGCATTTATTATTCCACATTCACCCACTCAAGCACATACTGTCAGTTAGGCAGAATCATCTACCACTGCAGATATGAAGGTTTATCACCCCTCTATTTCTCCAATCTAAGACATAAGAGCAAGCTTTGTTTATAATTCAATATTTCTTGCAGTCATTGCAACACCAGGCTGCTCTGTAAGTTGCTGGAATGGTGCTTGGTACTGATCCTTGGAATTTATTAGTTATATATATATATATATATATATATATATATATATATATATATATATATATATATATATATATATATATAAACTAATAAATGGCAGAAACACTGACGTCATAGCTATGACAACTTTGTTCAATGCGTCAATAGTTATGACGTTCTTACCTTGTCAATAAACAAGCCCAGAAGAAGGCCGCACGGCCGAAAATTTGGCAAAATATTATGACATTAAGTGCGTTGTGTTTCCTTTTAATATATTATATATATATATATATATATATATATATATATATATATATATATATATATATATATATATATATATATATATATATATATATTGAATTATAAACAAAGCTTGCTCTTATGTCTCAGATTGTAGAAATAGGGGGGGTGGTAAGCCTTCATATCTGCAGTGGTAGATGATTCTGCCTATCTGACAGTATGTGCTTGTTTGTTTATAATTCAATATTTCTTGCAGTCATTGCAACACCTAGCTGCTCTGTAAGTTGCTGGAACGGTGCTCGGTACTTATCCTTGGAATTTATTGTTTCATTGTAATTTAGTCCCTTGCGGATTCATTCAAGAACTGGCCCTCAGCACTTGTGTCTTAAGAGGTTATCTTTGTATATTTTCTACTTTTCACAAGAAAATGTAGCTTGTTTTGCTCTTTCATGATTTTCTTTGCTTCTTAGGTGGCACCTTAGTTAGTTTTTTTGAAAACTCAACAAACATATTATGGTATTGCACACCAGCCTTTTTCTGGTATAGCATTCTTTTTAAAACCGAAAAGGCAGAGGAGTCAAATTACCACTTTCCGCGGTCACTGAGGAGAAACAATCAGGTTTCAAAATACCGGTATCTGACCAGAGTTATATGTTAGTGAGCTTTCTCCCCATTGGAGATGGTCTCCCTCTTTGGAGACTATAAGCTTGCTGAAAGTTCATTTTGAGAAGCATTTATTTATTCCCCATTCACCCACTCAAGCACATACTGTCAGATAGGCAGAATCATCTACCACTGCAGATATGAAGGCTTACCACCCCCCTATTTCTACAATCTGAGACATAAGAGCAAGCTTTGTTATAATTCAATATTTCTTGCAGTCATTGCAACACCTAGCTGCTCTGTAAGTTGCTGGAACGGTGCTCGGTACTTATCCTTGAATTTATTGTTTCATTATATATATATATATATATATATATATATATATATATATATATATATATATATATATATATATATATGCCTATAAACAGTCCAAGCTCTGCTGCCTTCCTGAGATCAAATGCATGCGTGCTTGCCTGCATCTGTTCTTTCTAGAGCCCACACCTCTTGCCAGCCCATTTCAAAGTAACGTTAGGCCTACGGGAAAGGAAGCGATACGGAAAGGGCACATGATTCCAGCACACTTTAGTTTTTCTTTCTCACTATCATCAGAGTCTGACCTGATGACATCTAGTGTAGCCACAGTTGTCTTCATCCCTGTCATCGGCGCACTCCACGAAGAGATTACAGGCCAGGTGAGGCTGAAGGCCAAGCAGTCCTTTCCAGTTGTCCATGGAGCAGTTCCACTTTCCGCTGGGAAATTTCACAGGCCCTCTGGAACTCTGAGGAAAGAGCAAACAATCTTATGCCAACACACACACACACACACACACACACACACACACACACACACACACACACACACATATGCACGAACGCACCACGCACAGACATAAATTCATTGGCTTTGCTCGCGCTGACGTGTGCGCAATTAAGTGTCAATGACCGTTAAGAAACACCGTAGTGTCCTTTTTTCACGCATATTCGGCTGTACCGATTTCTGTGAGACGCAATGGATCAACAAAACTTAGCCCGAGAAAGGGCCCGTTTAGTTTAAGAGTAAATTGGAATGAAACAGTGGATCAATTTTTATTTTCACTTTTTTTTTAACTCAGAAGTATGACACTGGGCAGTGTCACCACTATCTGATTTTTTAAAACAGAAAAAAATGCATTGATTTTAATTGATTAGAATCTGGATTATTTTGTAAACCATAGCTCGAATATGTTAGATCTGGTATATATTACGATCCGAATCCAATGAGCAAAACAACAACCATAAAATAAAAACAGGAGGGGGAGGGGAGGGAGGGGGGTGGGGGGGGTGTGCGGGGCTGCGCTTTCCTGTGAACGTTTCTCATCCCATTTGCGCTTTCCTACCATTTCATAAGCCTGTTTTAGAAAATAGCTAAGGTAGAGAACGCCTGCTTTTTTCACTGCAAATAGAGCCACCTTTTCTCAGTTTATAGGCTAAGCAAAAGAGAAAGTAAAATATTTAATTTGAAGCGCACGCGAGAACAACGATCAGGATATCGACTGTCTGCATTACAGGTGCCCTAGCGCACTGTTCCATACCTACGTATGCTTTTGTTAGAGTGTGGCAAAATGACAACCAGAGACTGAGAGAGAGAAAAAGGGGGTAGTAACAGATGAAGGAGTATGATAGTGGGGCCGTGCCGTAATGGTAATCGTAGGAGATACGGTGGTGGGGGAGATCTGTCGGGCCTTATGGATGAATGTGGCAGGTGTGGTAGAGACTGGCCTGTTTAAGAGTGTTTTGTGATAACTTCTCTGAGAGAGAATGTAAAAAGAGTGGCAGAGTCGCACACCCACTCAGTCTTTTTACATGGAATCTGGGCAGAGTGGGGCACTGGACCAACGTTTCCGCAGGCACAATACAGCATTGTGTCTATCCAGCCGGTATTCTTGGTGGCAGATATATTCTGAATAAGTGAGGTGAACTATATGGGGGTTGTATCCCTTCTTTTTGATGGTGCCAGAACCTTCCTTCAGATGACGTCACAGAGAGTCGAAGAATGTCCTGGTTCCGTTGATGTCGGGTGTCCAGCTGAAGCTAGAAACATAGGTTCTTGGTTTTGTTCATCGTACTGTGAAAGTGAATATAGTTCGTGCTAACTCACACACACCTACTACACACACACACACACACACACACACACACACACACACACACACACACACACACACACACACAGAGATACAGAGAGAGAGAGAGAGAGAGAGAGAGAGAGAGAGAGAGAGAGAGAGAGAGAGAGAGAGAGAGAGAGAGAGAGAGAGAGAGAGAGATTGGGAGTAGACAAAAACAAAATTTTGGGATAGGAAGTAGAAAGACAATTAGGAAGTAGAAGAAAATAAGGAAGCCTTTTGACAGACTAGGGAACATTGAATTCTCCTAAGTTAACACAGTAAACTGAAATAAATCACCTGAAACATTGTAACAATCATACGAAGTGCAGGGTCTGGGTGGTATGGGCTCCACGCATCACTCCAAAATTCCGTAACCTGCAGGGTTCCCTCCTCCACAAGCACTGTTCGATCCTCTATATATCTTGCAAATGCGTTTGCTATCAGCCGCTGGCCAGAAGGACCCGATACACTCAGTCTGAGAGGGTGGA
Source organism: Conus betulinus (assembly GCA_016801955.1). NCBI lineage: Eukaryota > Metazoa > Mollusca > Gastropoda > Neogastropoda > Conidae > Conus > Conus betulinus. The sequence goes on from JADBJO010007189.1 coordinate 27,525, forward strand.
AACTACTGAGACTGATGTAGAGGAACGTGAGCATCATCACGGTGCCAGAAGGAATAGTGATGTTCATATCTGCCTTGCAGAGGCTATTGATTTGGAAACCAAGATCTGGCACCCAGATTAAGCACACTTGCACATCTGGTACAGACATGTCTTTGAGTGAGCAACAGAATAAGGAAACAAAAAAAACTAAAATAACTAGGGAAGTAACTAACGAACGAACGAAGAACGAATTGACTGACTGACTTACGAACTAACTAGGGAAATAACTACCCAGCTAACTAACCGACTAAGTATCCGACTGACTAGCTAACCAGCTAATTGATTAACTAACTAAGCAACTAACTAGCTATCTGACTCGCTGCCTAGCTCGATGATAAACAACTAAACCAAAAAACAAATACATAACTATTTTTTAGGGACTAGCAACACAGAAGGATATTACAAATTCTTTCCTCTTAGTCAGCCTTCGACGTCATTTTGAATAAAACAACGAGACTGATGACATAAGAAATGAATGATTCGAGTGTATACTTAAAGACAAATAGATACATGAAGATTCTATTTAGGACTGCTAGCCCCGTTGCTAATGTTGGGACACACTGTACTCTTTCCATCATCTAATGTCTGTTCTAAAGCAATTATCCTCATGCCAAAATTCACACAGAGGGAGCGTTCGAGAGGGAGGAGAGGGAAGGAGTGAGACAATTGGAAATAAGTCACACAAATTTATTTTCCATCTTGTTGAAGAGAGTCCAGAACAGACCCCCCATAATAAAGTGTCGAAATCATTCCCCATCAAGTGAGAAAAGAGCACGTGCCCAAAGCGTCCAAAGTGCCCAAATCAGGACTTACCTCCCTCTCTGTTCGAAAATCACTCCCTTCCTTCGAAATGGTTTATGTGTCCCAAACGACAAAGCATATCAGTCTAAGCATTTCACGTCTGAATTTGAGGGAGGAGTGATTCTGGCCCTGAGCCAGAACTACTCCGAAATCATTTCCAAGGTGAACGATTTAGGACATGGTCCTGAGGCACCAATGAGGTGAATGTACACCAGTTCCCAAACTTACCAGTCTTATGTGATGGTGTGTGGTGGAAATAGGCCCATCTGATAGGCCCAGCTGATATCACTCAGTGAAATGTCATCAACCATATCTCAAATCACTCACATGGGGGTGAGTACGAAACAGAGTAGGCAGTAGTTTCGGCTAAGGTCCAGAATCACTCTTCTCTCAAATATGAGCTCATCAGTCTATGTCTCATGAAACAGCTCGCGATTTCTGGTAAGAAGAGGACCAGAACCTTGAAGGCAGTGACAGAGGCAGCTGAGAAGAATTCCAGCTGGCTCTGGTCGAGGAGGAAAAAAAAAAAAAGCGAAATTCATAAGGCTTAAATTTCCCAGCATACAGCAGGTGTCCGATAGCACTTTGCACGTCTTGAGTCACCCACCCATCCAGAAGTCTGGGTTCGATTCCAGGCGGCGCCACGAAAACAAGCCTGACAGCAGAAGGACATCTAGAAGTCATGATCTGGATACGGCCGGCCCTTTTAAGGTGTAAGGAGTCCAGGCTGAAATACTTCACAGAGGTGTATGTGTTCTCTGAAGTCCCTCTGCTGTCAAACTCTACCAAGAGTTTCTTCCTACAACCAGGTAAAAGGTATTGTGCTCAAGGATTAGCTTAGACATTCAACTAACAAACATTGGAACGCATAATAATAGATTACAATGCATTCAAATAAGATTTCCAAAGTAGTTTCGGGTATTTTACGTATTCTAATTCAAGGCCTATTCCTCAGTTAATGATGAATATTGGGATTTCGTAACCGTTTCCTCCCTATGACACAACAATATGTAAATATCGCTTTCTTTACTTTCTTTTTTTTTTTTTTCTTTTTTTTTTTTTTTCTTTTTGAGAAGAAGAGACGCATCCAATGCAGCAAGTTCTAGGCGATTCAAATGGACTGCAGCAGAGTTACTGGAGTGGGAATGTGATGGAATTCAACAAAAGGTCAGTTGTAAATACACGCACAGAGACACAGCCAATTCTCACTCTGACATGAGACGATTGTCGTGCTTGTACAACAGATCTGGAATCAATACAGAATAGAATTTGAAAGTTAGACAAGGGAAAGTCAAGTAGTTCAAACTCATGAAGAAAAAGTGTTCAGTTGGAAACATCCAGGTGTTCCCTCTGATGTGATAACGTCTATCCACCTAAGTTTCGTGAAACAAAAACCATGCTTGCAAAACAATACTGGAACACAAAGTCATCTGTTTATAGAATGAAAGAAACAAATTGGATGGTTTCGACAAGTTTTGGTGCATGCAAATATGATAAATTCATTGCCTTTCTTTTACTTCATAAACTTTATTTTAAGATCGGCAACGCTGATTCCCCCCATTTGAAGTTATAGACATACCAAATGATAACCCACAATCTGTTAAATGAAATCTTAAACGAGTCAGTGACAGTAGAT
>JADBJO010007189.1:32500-36987 GCA_016801955.1 Conus betulinus
ATACACAATTTTCATACTGATATTTCCTGTGAAATATTCAATTTAAAATTTTGTCATCGTATTCTTTTTCACCCACTGTGCATGTGTATACAAATGAATTTGCAGATTCAGAGCAATTTTTGCATAGTTGTCTCCAAATGATGGTCTGCTTAGGATCACTGACATCATAAAGTTCAGCTATAAAGCAATGATGATCAATTCTTCATGAAGACATTAAAAATTCTTCATTGAGTGTTTTAATTTAATGAAAAATGTTACGTCAAAATTAAACAACAAATCTCTGGTTGTTACTAATTCCGTGTGTCTTTTAAATGATGCATTACATGTGTGTTTCATTGTATTATTGAACTTAGGTTAATCATTAAACCTTAAGAATTGGTAGTGAACATTGCGTGTATCTATCTTTATCTTAACTTTTCTCCCTGTGCGTGAGTCAATGTTCAATGTCACCTAACACTTAACAGTTCTCTTGTTCACCAAACTGAGTCACCCGAGCTTTGATCCAGACACGGGTCACGTGACCACTGACAGACACTTAATCTTCTTAACCTTTAACCTTTAACTGGGCGTCAGTATCTCATGTTGCTGACCTTCGATTCAGTTGAAGATACCGGTGAGCTGATCTGGGATACCCATTTACAACACTTTGGGTCACTTAAACCTATTTTGAACTACCATGACACATTCTATGTCACATCATGTTTAATCTACGTCTCAGTCACTGTGACCAGTCCCCTTTCATTTAAACTTCATGATCACTCTGGGTCACCTTAACCCACTGCTGGTTATCTAACATGTCACCAGGACATGACCCATTGTGGATCACTCGGCCTTTTGCCTCGATGTGGATAGAAAAAATATCCCATTCCTATCATTTGATTTGTAAGAGTTTAGGTGTGTGAATAATCATGATCCAACATGAGTATCTGTGCCATAAACAAACTCATGGTTGGTAAAACCCATTATGTGTGACTTGACCTTCAACACCACCCTGGGTCACTATAATGCGTCCTGGGTCACCTGACCTCACTTGGATCTGGATCGTGTGATTTATTCGGATCACTCGATCCTTCACTTACACCAGTTAAGTATATCTGACTCTTGGACATTTGAACTTTAATATCTCTTTTGTCCCAGGCTCAATATTTCCTCCAAGTTTTGTTGAAATCGGTTAGTTAATGTTTGAGTCACTAGTTTGAGTTGTCTTGCGGAATGAATGACAGATCCACTCCTGCATCCAACTCTGCACCACGGAGCAGTGTCAAAATTTATTGGATTTGTCCTCGCACCATGATCTGTGTTTCAAGCAAGTTTGGTTAGAATCAGTTCAGTGATATCTGAGTTATTTTGCTTAACGGATCTCAAATCCGCCATTGGAAATAGATTCAACGTTACGGATCCCGACGAAATATATTGGGTTGGTTTTCGTGCCACTCTATCCATTTACAACTCATGCCAAAATTGTTCAAGTCGTTTTTCAGGAAACCGTTTTCAGAACGCAAGTACTTTTACGCCCATCCCCAGTATTTTTAAGCCAGTAAGACACCAAAAAACCAAGAAAAAAGAAGACAAGCAAAACAACAAACAAACAAAACATTGAACACACTGTAAGCCATGATATTGTTTTGTGTATTCCTGAATGACATTTTCGTTGAGATGTATTTGGGATATCTTGGCTCAGGTTGCATTAGATGGTGCCATTTTGCTTCTGACGACAAAACACAACAACAACAACAACAACAAGGACTGTATGTTATAATACACTCCCTATAGTGGTATTTTTGTCAATAGGCTGCTCAGTTCAGGCTGCCCACCCCTTTCCCTCCCGCACCCCGACACCCCCTCCACTAGGTACCTTACGAAGCCACTGGATTTTGATTAATCTGGGTAAATGGTACACAGATCTACCCCCAGACACAGATTTCACCAAAAACTCGCAAGATACGTCCGCATTTTATATTCCATGTTTCCGTCAGGTTTTTGTTGAAACAGAATCGGTAGTAATTGCGTAATACTGCTGTTGGATCCGTATCCGCACAACGGATCTATTCCAAATGTAACAGATCCTTTCTTGGCGCACACTCCATCCTATTCAAATTTCCGTTCAAACTGGTTCAAAAGTGTTCTCGTCATGTTGCTGAATTGCGATTGTCCTGGATTCACACTTAAGTATTCAGATCAAAGGTAGGGGGTCAGGTTCGTTTTTTGTTGTTGTTGTTGTTTTTGTTTGTTTGTTTGTTTTGTGGGAGTGTGGGAGTGGGGGAACACATTCCATTCTTTTCACTGAATTTCGTTAAAATGTGCATCAGAGGGGTTGCTTCTCTGAAGATGGGCTGCTTAACGAATTCTACACTTCAATGTTTACATGGCACAAAGGTTTTATTAAAACCAATGGACGTTATGTGTGTGTGTGTGTGTGTGTGTGTGTGTGTGTGTGTGTGTGTGTGTGTGTGTGTGTGTGTGGTGTGAATTAATATTTCTGAACGGACTACAAATCCGGCTATGAGTCCAGATCCACACAGAATTGAAGGATTCATTGTTGTCCCAGATATAATCTCTCCATCAAGTTTAGTTAGAATTGGTTCTTTTTTTTGCGTAATCTTGCTGATGTCTTACTGAGCCATCCGAAAATCTAAACCCGCCATACTAATCCCATTAAAATTTAATGACTCCGTCGGTGGGTTACATTTCATATCCTCACCACGTTTAATTGAAATCGGCTCCGTTCTTTTTGGAGGATTTTTATTAAAACCCTTTGCTGTGAAACGTTGATCCATACCAAATGTACTGGATTTGTCTTTAGGCTGCAGTCCATGCCTCCACTAAGTTTTCCTATAAAAAGTACAACAACTTTTGTGTAATCCATACTGAAGAAACATATAACGCAGCAACAGCTGTTGGAGAAAACCTAACCACTATGGAGGTGTCAAACTCAAAGATCTGTAGGGGGGCTATAGTGAAAATAATTATACGTCACTCGCCCTAAAACGGTGAAAGAATATTGTCCACCATTTATACAGTTTTTCTTAAATCTCACTAAAGCAAAGTCTCGTTTAACTCATAAACTTCTAACCACATAACATTAACAAAAAGAACATGTACACTATAGCCTGCAACGCAAAATATAATGGATATCCTCCAAATGTCATGAAAATCAACGTAAAGCAAACGGACACACACATCGGCGGATCGACGACGAATGGCGGCTATAGTTTGAACCGCCGTTCTGTCGTCCTTCCAGCCTCTTTGTCCCCTGTGTCGGCCGTTTTGTCGCTGGCGACAAACCGGAAGACCGGCGACAAAACGGCGACTTACCCTGAGAGCTGACGAAAGGTGAAAGCAAACTCGGGCTGCAACAGATAATCTAATGAACATTTTGAAAAAGACGTGCCCACATCAGCAACAAATATTGTACATCAATCTCTCTCTCTCTCTCTCCTCTCTCTCTCTCTCTCTCTCTCTCTCTCTCTCTCTCTCTCTCTCTCTCTCTCTCTCTCTCTCACTCACACACACACACACACACACACACACACACACACACACACACACACAACACACACAACACACACACAACACACACACACACACACACACACACACACACACACATACACACACACACACACACACACACACACACACACACACACACACACACACACACACATGCGCGCGCACGAAGAGAGAGAGAAGAGAGAGAGAGAGAGAGAGAGAGAGAGAGAGAGAGAGAGAGAGAGAGAGAGAGAGAGAGAGAGAGAGAGGGAGGAGAGAGAGGGAGAGAGAGAAATCTGAATCCTTACGAGTCTTCTTTTTTATCATTTACCCATGTAAAACGGCGCCTTTCTTGTTTGTACGAACGATTCAAAATTTCTCTGTCTCTAAAATAAACGTAGTAAGGAAGAGTGGAGTTCGGGACTATTGTCTCAAAATTAGCATACATATTTGTGAAGTGATGGGAAGAAAAGAATGGAGACATCCAGTTTGCACAACCAATTCGCATATACACACGATCATCAAGGATCTCAAATTTATGGTGTTTTTCTTGTGAACAGTTTTCGTATACAAACAAAACATTCAAATGCCACGGGGTCAGTGAGGTCATGGTGAAGTTACAAATGGAACCAGTCGTGTGAAAATGATCAAGGCTGGTAGCTTCATTAACTTCTACTTCCTGGAAATAAAAAACCTGATAGTTGTCGCCACGCGTACTGAAACGTTGCTTTCGATTAAAACAATCCATTAGATTGTCTACTGACAGGTCTATTGACAAATTCTTTGCCTGTGGGTTAGGTAGTGAACGAAGAGTAAGCCCGTGCAACACAGAAATACAGAAAATTGTCAACGTTAAGAAAGACTGTGCAGATTCAGTTGACATAAAAACGCTCAGCATGATGAGGGGGTTTGTTGCCTGTCAATGTTTTCTTGCAGCGTATCAACTTGACATGGACGTGTATGCTTGCTTATTTATAGCGTTGTTGGTCCTTAAA
>JADBJO010007189.1:54376-64376 GCA_016801955.1 Conus betulinus
CATGTCCCGGATGTAAGGTGCTGTCATGTTCAGATCCTCCAAAATGCCGTGCAGTTTGGTGCCCAGAGTCGTTGAGGTCAACCAGACACTGTCCCTTGCATCAGCATGCTGTGGGCAGCTTTGGGGGATGTGATCTGCTGTCATTGGTCCATGACCACTGAGACACCTTCCTGACTGTCCAATGCTAAACTTAGTATACAGGTGTGGTTTAGGTGATTGTATCCAGCCAGCGAAAGATGTGCTCCTGTTCCTCTCTTTCAAGCAGGCGGTAACTTTCATTTGGTGTGTGTGCTGAGGATGCTGGAGGTTTATAAGAATTCTGAAGGCTCGGAGAGCTGAGAGGGCATCAGTGAAGACAACGACGCGACATGCAGTTTTGGCCAAATTTTGGGAGGCCGCTACGGCATTTTGACATTGGGATTCTGTGTGTGCTCTAAAGTTGGTGGAATGCTGGCCTGTTGGCACATGAAGTTCTCCATTACTATCTGTGTACGGATGAAGATTGTGGCTTCAACAGCTGGTGTGGCGTTAGTCACCGGACAATCTGTAGAGGTATGTGTCCAGTGTTCCTGGCGACACAGGTTGCAGAAGTTCTCGGCCATGGCCTTTCATTGAGTGTCTAACCGACTCCCTCTTCCATCACTCCAGGGATGCTGGTGAAGACAGATGGAAACTGGTACCTCTTCCTTCATGCGACACTAGCAGGTGTTGGAATACACTTTGCATCGAGTTGCATCATGACAGCTCTCTCACATCTTGGTGACTGGTGAACGAATATGTCTTTTTTTTTTTTTAGCCGACTGTCGTGGGATGGCTTACTGTAATTCTTTCTCAGTTAAAAAAAAAAAAACCAGATCATAATTTCACGCAGGGTTCTGTGCACTGCTACTCTACGTTATCAATGAAGTCTGTAGTCTTGATTTGTTTATGGATGTCTATGAAGAGGTATGCTAGTCCCTGTAGGGGGACCGGGCAGAGACTGTCTATATAAACATATTGATCCTACATCATTATACCTCCCATGGGAGTGCCAAACAGAAAATGTCAGTAAAAATATTTCGATTCTATATTATTGTACTAGTACAGTCTTCGATCATAAAACTGTCTTCTTACATGTATTGATCCTGCTCTATTATACTAGTCGACTAATCCTAAATCATTATACAAGTCCTTGTGGGGTGCCAGGCAGGAAAATGTCTTTTAAAATGTATTAGTCCAACATGATTATACGGGTCTCTATGGAACACTGTATAGACACTCTTTTTTTTTCTGAAGGTGATTTCTTACGTTTCGGTCCTATGTCTGTTCCTCTTCATCAGACGTTTTGGTCGAAACACAGCACGATAATTTCTTGAGCTTGTGCGGAAGGGGGTTGGCTGGCAGTCGTCGTCAGTCTAAGAACCGCCGGTTTTTTTTTTTTTTTTTTTTTTTTTTTTTTTTTTTTTTTTTTTTTTTTTTTTTTTTTTTTTTTTACTCCCTTCTTCAGGTTTGATCACAGAGACAGCCATGGCTGAGAAAATAGAATTCAATGTTTCCCACAAAAAAGGGGGAGCCTCAGCAGGCGTACTGGTCAATATGAAAAAAAAGGAAAAGCCGCGTGGATGAAATGCGTTTGCTGGTGAGAGAGAGAGAGAGAGAGAGAGAGAGAGAGAGAGAGAGAGAGAGAGAGAGAGAGAGAGAGAGAGAGAGACAGAGAGAGAGAGAGAGAGAGAGAGAGAGAGAGAGAGAGAGAGAGAGAGAGAGAGAGAGATTGAACATTCAACATTTCTATACAGTAAAACAGATAATAACTCCATGGCGTCTAGATCTGTACTCTTCATACCCAGTTTACACTGCTTGCTACCTTTTTCATAGTTTATCTTTAAAGGTAAACCCAAGACGCTTCAAAACTCTTTGATTCAGCACACTTGTCTGCGACGTTCCAACACACCATTTAACAGATACAGGTATGGCGTTATAGATGCACTGACAAAAATGAAAAAGATCGATACGGAGATATTTACCTCACCGTGAACCCACACTTCCTGTGACGTCAGAGCAGCCCACAACGTCACGAGGCACCAACAGCAGACGTCCCCCATAGAAATTCTAATAATACAACGTCTTGTAGTGAGGTCATATTCTTGGTTGTCTCTGGCTAGAAAATCTAAAGTGTTGCCTCGGATCATGATGTAGATGTAAATCTGTCCCGCCACAGTGGACACCATCATCATGCCGTTCAGAACGACCAGCAGGCTGAAGGCGTAGTGATGTCCTCCTGGTTGTTCTCCTGAGACAGGCAGGGGGACGCAGAGGCTTGTCTGACTGAAGTCACTGTCTGATGACACAGTGGGAACTATAGACAGACAGGCACCTGCCAGCCACGCCAGGAGACAGACGAGAGAAGTCACTCTCTTCTTCCACTGATATCCAGCTTTGTTTATCCAGGTGAGGACAACACACCTATGCAGGGCCATACTAACATCTACAAAGACGGCCACCTCACAGGAAAGCAAGAAAATGAACGCTAATAGCTTGCAAAGATACCGGACCTCCACTCCGTGTCCTTCCACAGGTAGTCACTGCCATACATCTGATCCACCACACACTGCACTGAAAGATACATCCCCATCAGGAATTTAGAAACACACAGGTGAGACAAAAATATTGTAGTGCTGTCCTTCTCTTTGCCCTCTCTGAAAAACATGACACAAATAAGACCGTTGCCGAGAAGGATGAAAAGTGTCAGAAGGTAGATAAAAATCCGCTGCACCTTAGCTCCCAGAAGATTGTTACAGGTGGAAAAGGTGGGAAGGGGGGCGTGACAATTCCTCGTATTGACATGGTCTGGCAAAGTCTGAATACAGCAGAACTTGAAGCTGTCGGCGTGCAGTTCTCTAAGCTTGCTCAGGCTCCTTAACAAGGTGTGAGAAAACTCTAACATCTCACTGCCACGATGATCCAACTTAGCCAGAAGGGGATTGTCATACCCTTTCCGTGTCACGCTCCGAGTATTGCTGCCAGAAAGGTTGAGGACAACGAGTCCAGAGAAAGGCTGAAGTGTGTTCAGGTCCAGGTTTGGTATCTCCACGAATGCCAAGTCCATGATTCTGAGATTAGGAAACTTCAAAGCCTCTTCTGATCCACTGTGAAACAAATCAGTTAAAGGATTTTTTGCTAGAATCAAATGAACTAGGTTGCTGACATTGAAGAGGGTTTCCAAGGAAACAATCTTCAACTGGTTTTTCGCTGACATCCAGAATCTGCACGTTGGGGAGCTCTGGAAGGAGCAGTACTGTTAGACAGCAGTGGGTCATGTTCAGATAAACTAGCATCGTATTCCTAAGCAGACTTTCCGCTTTCATTTCACTACCAGACACGTCTAAATAGCGCACGTCCGGGAACTCGTCTATAGGAAACACCTGTCCACAGGTAAAAGCCAGGCCCTGGCAGGAGCACTGGTCAGGACAAGACATGGAGCAATACCATTCATCGTCATACTGAGGACACTGGTGTCTGCCGTCACACACATGATCTGGGTGCAGACACACCCGAGACTGACGACAGCGAAAGTACCCAGGGCAGGAGTAAGTCTCGCACCCGGCTTCGTCTTCTTTGTACGGGCAGTCATAAACGCCGTTACATCGCACAAACACAGGAAAGCGGTAAGCTACGAAAGGACATTCAAAATGCGTAGGGGGACTCGGGGATCCTGGCACCATTCTAGTGTGTACTGACCCCCATTATGCCTGTGTCATTATAAAAACAAACCAGTGCCGGGAAACCGTACCTTTCCCATTCCGGTATTAACACGGACAATGGTCTTGCAAATAGGTGATGCTTACACAGTCTATTGTCGGGAGAATTCTTGCAATGATGCCCTAAAAGTTAAGACATACATATATTTATAGTTTCAAACGTGACACTGAAAATTAAAATTACTTTCAAACAATAAAACATGCGTGTAACACCAAAATGGGAATTCAATCAATCTTTCTCCTTTTTGGTAGTGCAAATAAAGCATGCACTCAGCCACTCTCATAATTATATATACATAAATGTGTGCACGTATGAGAGAGACACATATTCATTCGATGAATGGATCAGGTTTGCTTACATCTAGTTGCAAAGTGAAATGACTGCAGGCGGAAATCTAAACAAATCTTAAATAAATGTTTTTTCATTCAACGCATATCTTGCGCTGAAGTGATTGAAAATAAGTGATTCCTCGCATGATTTTCGTTGTAATGGTTGTTTTGTTTCTTGCTTGATGATGACCTAAGAGGTCGAAACGCGTAATGGTTTGTCTTGTGATTCGATTCGTTTGTCCACGTTATTGGGCGCGTTCACTAGCATTTATTTAAGACTGGTTTGTTTAGTTTCTCTTTTTCTTTCACTTTCTTCAGAGATAGCTTATCATGTGATCAGACCAAATGTACTGCATCTGGTACATAACTCTCAAGCAATCCCAAAACCACACATCTTGAACTTTTGTACTGTATATGCTGCATTAAACTTACAACGTCAGATTAGATAGACAGATGAAGTATGTAAAAGCATACACACTCAGAAAGCTAACAATATAACCTGCAGCTTACACAAAAAAAAAAAGTTGGAAAAATCATTTAGTTCAACATTTTTGTTCAACACACTAATTTCGAGATTTTGCACATTGCTATTGATCTAAGGCCACTTTCTGAGTTGCTATGCGTGTGATAATGCTATAAAAAAAAAAAAAAAACTATGATTAGAAGAAACAGAAATATCAAACTTTGAAACCGGGCGACGACGTATACACCAAATGGAATGGAAATCAAGAAACTTCCGTTTATGTGTGTTAACGTATCCCACAAATACTACATTGTTACTGGGAAGAAAATCCGGTTCGTCTACCCGAAATACATGGAAAATCAAGAAAACTTTCACTTAGTGAAACGAAAGCAATAGTCCTCCAAGGGAAGAAAAACAGTACACAAAATCGCAATCCCACTCTTCATGTTTCACCAATTTTGGCCTCGTGGCCTTTGTGAAGAGAAGAGAAAAAAACAAACAACAAACCCCAGAAACAATACAACTACGTAATATCAATCTTTGACAACGGACAGATTAAAGAAATGACGTCATAAAAAATACTGCGCAACACCTGACATCATAACGTGTAATGTCATTAACAAGAAATTAGAAAAAAACAAACAAACACGTCATCCTGAGGAACGCTTGCTTAGGCCGACGAAAACTACATACAGACCTTTGTTTTGCTCCCAGTACTTCTCTTGTAGTTGCCTGAGAACAAACACCATGTCTGTGGTGCTCCTGTTGGCTCTGAAGAAATACTGACTACTGGAAGGTGGTCATCAGTGATGATGGAGACTGGTCTGTTGAGTGATGTCCTTGCAAGGATTTTTCTTGCCATGGAAAGCAGAGCAATCTCCCAATAATTAGAGCAGTCTGACTTTCCCCCATTATTCTTTACAAGGCGATGATGATTGCATTCACTCTTTTCATTGTACTGAATGGTGTTTGTTCTGTCTGAAGAAAACCAGTAGGTAGAAAGGCGTTGTTTTATGTTTCGTGTGTGTGTGTGTGTGTGTGTGTGTGAACTTGTTTGGTCCATTCGTTTAGAATCCAGTATTTCTACTTTTGCTTTTAAAACCTGTTATAGATTACTTGTGAAAAACTCATTAATGTAACAAAATATGTTGAAAGCCGAACAATTAAGTAGTGGGGGAAAACAAGTGTAGGTTAACAATTCTTCCATTATTATAATAATGACTTGGCAAAGATTTGAAATGTTAAAAAAAAAAAAAAAAATGTGGGAAAACGTGTATTATGAAAATGAAAATCGTTCACTAGCCGGATGAGGGAACCATCGCAATCCCTCTCGAAGACAGATCTATATGTATCGCCTGCTCCTAAGGCCTTTCGTCCGCTGAATGGGAACTAATCAGGGAGACAGGGATGACTGTGTCTGTGCTCTTGACGTCAAATAGAGACACACCACAGTCCATAATTCTGTGGTGTTCTCACTACCAAGGGTTCAAGGAAGAATCCAACAACACTCCCAGAGCAGCCAGCGAAAGGTATTTGAATAAAATGAAACGAAAGTGTGGAGAGGTAAAAAGTTGCTGAAAAACTAAAAACATTATGTAAACAGTATAAAATGTAAGGGACAATCTTTGAGCCTATGCTTGAGGATCCATTTAAGGATGCGAGGGAGATAAGAAAATATGGAACAGTCTGAGTGGTCAGCTCTGCTGTTCAATAACTCATTGCATTGTCAGCTGCTAATAATTGTGCAGAACAACCTTTACTTGGATCTCCTAAGAGATGCAATCGCCCACTGATTGGCCAAACAGTGTAATGCTGAACAATTAAGTAGTGGGGGAAAACAAGTGTAGGTTAACAATTCTTCCATCATTATAGTAATGACTTGGCAAAGATTTGAAATGTTTGAAAAAAAAAGGTAAAATGGGAAAATATGTTGAAAGGCCCTGGAGGCTATCTATGCTGCAGAATGGTCAGCTACTGTGCAAACCTAGACAGTGCGTACACATTTTTAGTTCCTAGCAAACAACAACAACAATCATGCATGTAATATTTTGTTATGAGAAAAAAAAAAGGTGTAAAACAATTTTTTTTAACAAAGAGAGGAGAATTGTCCACAAAGGCATTCAAATAGTGGACAATAAAAAAGGCAGAAAAGGTCTTACAAATTACAGAAAAGAAGCAGTTAACAGCACATAACTTCCAGAGGAAGGTTTGAAGCATTTCTACTGGAAAAATCCTGGACAACCCCACATGGACGAAAAAAAAAAAACAAAAACAAACAAACAAAAAAACCCCACCCAAATAGATGAAATAATAGGACAGTAAATAAGTGAGTATGGATCGCACTGTCAAGATCGCTTCTCATTATTATTGAAGAATACATCCCTCCCATGGTACATCACATTGAAAGCACCATGGGGCTTCTTTACTCACAAAAAGATACGTGTGATGTAAAAAGAGCGGCCTGTGTGTTGTCGGCACAAAACTTTCTTCTTTGCGGCTGGCTACCAGTGGTAGATGGTTTAAACCTCTTAAATGATCGGACAGACTCGAAAGACTTTATCAGTCTGCATGTTTCACTTCCCTTGCCAAAGGCCTGTGACGTAAGTGTGAACTTTAGGTTTCAAATCAGTATGCGGGACGGAGAACCTGTACATATATTTGTATCATTTGGCAGGTCAGTCAACCACCTCACTGCCCCCCAAAACGCCGTGATCAGGACACCCAAGCAAATAGAGTCAGCAGCATGTGTGTGTGTGTGTGTGTGTGTGTGTGTGTGTGTGTGTGTGTGTGTGTGTGTGTGTGTGTCAGTGCAAGTGGGCGTGCGTGTGTATGCTTGTGTGCGTGCATGCATGGGTTTGTGTGTGTGTGTGTGTGCGCGTGTGTTTTCATGCACATGTTGCTTGAGAGAGAGAGAGAGAGAGAGAGAGAGAGAGAGAGAGAGAGCTTGGCTCCATCTGACCTAACACAGGGTCTTGTGATTTCCCAGTCCTCAGAAGTCCGTGATCGCTGTTTTGCACCACAGTGACAAGGGAACCGACAAACACCCTGCGATAGGCGCCGTCTTTGAAGTATCTGGGATGACCTTTTCGTCTGTATTGTTACGTCAATACTGATAACAGAGCCTGTTCCAGGCACTTGTCCTCAAGCGTTACCTTAACTGCCCCCTTTGTGACAAACTTCCAGTCCGAGAGAGAGAGAGAGAGAGAGAGAGAGAGAGAGAGAGAGAGAGAGAGAGAGAGAGAGAGAGTTTAGAAGGTGCATTTTACCCATTACGGATTATTATAAACCACGTGTTATTTGCTCCAAACACACACACACACACACACACACACACACACACACACACACACACACACACACACACACACACACACACACACACACACACACACACGTATATATTAGAATAGAATTATTTGTGATACCTGTGTGAACTAAGACAATTAAAATCCCCTGAGGAAGGTGAGGTGTGCTCGCTGAAAATTTGGGAAAACCAGAGCCAACTTGTTCTTTTGTGTATTGCTCTCTCTCTCTCGCTCTCTCTCTGTGTCTCTGTCTCTCTCTCTCTCTCTCTCTCTCTCTCTCTCTCTCTCTCTCTCTCTCTCTCTCTCTCTCTCTCTATATATATATATATATATGTGTGTGTGTGTGTGTGTGTGTGTGTGTGTGTGTGTGTGTGTGTGTGTGTGTGTGTGTGTGTGTGTGTGTGTGTGTGTGTGTGTGTGTGTGTGTGTGTGCTATGGATGGTGTGGTGTTGTGTGTATTACTGTCTGACTCTCACTTTCAAAAGTTTGGATGTGTGTAATGATTATTCCTGACACACACCCACATCACATGAACATGGACAGCCAGGCAACACACAAGTAAGTTTCTTTCTTTATGTTGCCCGAACCATCAAGACATATAAACATATAACACCATAAATCATTGATATAAATCAGCAGGCACCACACAGCACATAGATCAACATGTCACAACAAAGACATGTAATAAGCCCAAGCTGCCAACACACATGTGGCGATGCAACTAAAGCAAATGAACATTAATTATTATAGCAATATTTTTTTGCTGGCGCACATCTCGCTGGCACCATCAGAAGGGTCCTAACAGACAGTTTTACATACTTGGCTGCACCGATCCAAAGTTATAGTCTATAGCACACAACCTGGGTATTCATACGGCAAGCAGAGCTCCTTCAAGACACAGTCCAAAATGGTGTCCCACAGGGCACACACACACACACTCACACACACACCGACACACACACACACACACACACACACACACACACACACACACACACACACACACACACACAGAGATCACGTCGGACTACTGATCTGGCGATTGTCTTGACAGAGAATCCCGAGGTCCTTTACTACGCAAATCCACTATTGACCTGGTAGTCAGCCTCTCCACATCGTCTTGATGGTGACAGCAGTTGCACCACAGGCTGTACCCACACCCGGTGGTAATCAGTTCCAGGCCGGACTCAGGAGCCTCACCGACACCTGGGGAACTGTATAACTACATTGGTTACCTAGCCTACTACCTACATATTTATCGTCATTGTCTTGTCACTAGCAGTCACTCTTCACATAACACATTTCACTAGAATTTGGGGGAAAATACCCATAATATAGTCTAATATATTTCAATACAATGTGTGTATTACAAGGGAAAAATCGTCGATTAGCAGCATGTGTGTTTACATTGAAGAATACACAAGATTTCCTCATGTAATCCTTTTAAAAGTACCAAGAATACAGTTATTACAAAGGAACGATTTCCATTTGTCCCTTTTTATCAAGAAAAGAATGTTTTTTTTATGTTTCCACATTGTCATCACTAGACGTGTCCACAACAGGGACCAGAACACATTTTCCAATAATTTATACACAATAAAATTTTCATTCCTCACTTCCAGAGCTCACCAGTACTCACACCATCATAATACTATAAGGAAAAGATAAAACGTTTTTTCCCCCAATTATACATTGGTTTAATTTGATCACTTTTCTCCCAACACATATAAACATACATATCTCTCTCTTCCATCCACTCACTCCATTCTTCTCATCTACCTATCGACTCACACATTCACTAACCACAACTTCCTACAGTCGTCCTTTGTCTCGTCGTCTTGTCAGTCATAAGATCAATCAAAGGAACAATTGCATATTTTAGGCCTTCACTAAGAACTGGAAAATTCACGATCGCTTGTAGGAAAAACAAACTCCATTAGTGCTAATCCTAACTTCCATTTGACTAGTCACACATACCTGATTACCACCAAAACTAAGCTGCGAGTCTCTCTTTGGCACTGTGGGGGATGTTTCAGGGTCGGTAAATCTACACAGACTGAAAGGAAATCCTCGCTCACCTGACTGACAACAAAACGTGGGTGAGTAGCTGTCAGGTAAACGGGTCAATCGGTGAACTGGTAGTTTACGCCATGTCAGAAATGTCC
>JADBJO010007189.1:69376-81876 GCA_016801955.1 Conus betulinus
CTCGTGTGAATGGAATCTGAGACTGCTTTTTAACTCTATGAAAGAGCATGGATATGACCCCCTTTTTTTCAAATAAGTGATGATGACATTTATCTGACACGTGCAAAGGATCTGAGGTCACCAGTTTAAAGGTGAATCTGTCATGGAATGTAGCCGTCAAAGAGAACAGCATTTGAGAGGCTGTTGTGCTTTTTGCAGCTCGTTCTGAAATCTGCTGACGATTTGCAGCCGAAGCATTTTCTAAGGTGCACAATATTCCTTGAAAAATGCTTTCGTAAGTCTTTCTGCATTAGTTGACCCATATTGTTTGCATTATTTGTGCAGGTGTATGAATGAAATGTGTGTGTGTGTGTGTGTGTGTGTGTGTGTGTGTGTGTGTGTGTGTGTGTGCGTGCGCGTGCGTGTGCGCGTGCGTGCGTGCGTGCGTGCGTGCGTGTGTGTGTGTGTGTGTGTGTGTGTGTGTGTGTGTGTGTGTGTGTGTGTGTGTTTGTATGTGTGTGTATGCGCAGATACACAATTATTTGGCTTTCAACGTGTTGGACATGATTATGTTCATTTTTTTGTTATACGAATCAAAGTGCAATTCTTTAGAAGTTAAACCAATATTTAAAAAAACAAAATGAGTTGCCAATGAAATATCCCTAGGCTGACTTTTTGTCTGTTTCAACAACATTATAATTGTTGTGTTTATAAGTATGGCACAAGACTGCAAGTTCTGTATTCGAGTATCATTTTGGAAGAAACTGTCTTTATAGAGGCATCGTTCCTACACCATTACACTTCTCCCTCTTCCTCGTTCACCTCAAGTGGTCGGTCACTCCCATGTCTCGGATGAAAGGTGCTGTCATCTGCAAATCCTCCCAGGTGCCGTGCAGTTTGATGCCCAGAGTCGTTGAGGTCAGCCAGACACTGTCCCTTGTATTAGCATGCTGTGGGCAGCTTTGGGGGATGTGATCTGCTGTCATTGGTCCGTGACCACTGAGACACCTTCCTGACTGTCCAACGCTATACTTTGTATGCAGGTGTGGTTTAGGTGATCATATCCAGCCAGCGGAAAAATGTGCTCCTGTTCCTCTCGTTCCAGCAGGCGGTAGCTTTCATTTGGTGTGTGCTGAGGATGCTGGAGGTTTACGAGAACTTCTGAAGGCTCTGAGAGCTGAGAGGGCATCAGTGAAGACAACGACGCGACATGCAGGTTTGGCCCAATTTTGGGAGGCCGCTACGGCATTTTGACATTGGCTCTAAAGTTGGTGGAATGCTGGCCTGTTGGCACATGAAGTTCTCCATTGCTGTCTGTGTATCGGATGAAGATTGTGGCTTCAACAGCTGGTGTGGCGCGTTAGTCGCCGGACCATCTGTAGAGATATGTGTCCAGTTTTTCCTGGCGACACAGGTTGTAGAAGTTCCCGCCCATGGCCTTCATTGAGTGTCTAACCGACTCCCTCTTCCATCAACTCCAGGATGCTGGTGAAGACAGATGGAAACTGGTACCTCTTCCTTCATGCGACACTAGCAGGTGTTGGAATACACTTTACTTAGAGTTCCATCATGACAGCTCTCTCAAGTCTTGGTGACTGGTGCACGAATATGTCTTGTTTTTAGCCGACTGTCATGGGATGGCTTACTGTAATTCTTTCTCAGTTAAAAAAAAAAAGCAGGTCATGATTACGCCTGATGGTTCTTCTTCACGGAGTTCACGCAGGGTTCTGTGCACTGCTACTCTACGTTATCAATGAAGTCTGTAGTCTTGATTTACTTACGAATGTCTATGAAGAGGTTTGCTAGTCCCTGTAGGGAGACCGGGCAGAGACTGTCTATATAAACATATTGATCCTACATCATTATACCTCCCATGGGAGTGCCAAACAGAAAATGTCAGTAAAAATATTTTGATTCTATATGTTTGTACTAGTACAGTCCTCGGTCATAAAACTGTCTTCTTACATGTATTGATCCTGCACCATTATACTAGTCGACTAATCCTAAATCATTATACAAGTCCTTGTTGTGGGGTGCCAGGCAGGAAAATATCTTTTAAAATGTATTAGTTCCACATGATTATACGGGTCTCTTGGGAACACCGTATAGACACTTTTTTTTTTCTGAAGGTGATTTCTGTACGTTTCGGTGCTATTCTGTTCCTCTTCATCAGATGTTTTGGTCGGAACACAGCACGATAATTTCTTGAGCTTGTGCGGAAGGGGTTGGCTGGCAGTCGTCGTCAGACTAAGAACCGCCGTTTTTTTTATTTACTCCGCCTTCAGGTTTGATCACAGAGACAGCCGTGGCTGAGAAAATAGAATTCGATGTTTCCCCACAAAAGGGGGAGCCTCAGCAGGCGTACTGGTCAATATGAAAAAAAAAAAGGAAAAGCCACGTGGATGAAATGCGTTTTTGCTGAGGAGAGAGAGAGAGAGAGAGAGAGAGAGAGAGAGAGAGAGAGAGAGAGAGAGAGAGAGAGAGAGAGAGAGAGAGAGAGATTTAACATTCAACATTTCTATACAGTAAAACAGATAATAACTCCATGGCGTCTAGATCTGTAATCTTCAAACCCAGTGTACACTGCTTGCTACCTTTTTCATAGTTTATCTTTAAGGTGAACCCAAGACGCTTCAAAACTCTTTGATTCAGCACTTGTCTGCGACGTTCCAACACACCATTTAACAGATACAGGTATGGCGTTATAGATGCACTGACAAAAAATGAAAAAGATCGATACGGAGATATTTACCTCATCGTGAACCCACACTTCCTGTGACGTCAGAGCAGCCCACAACGTTACGAGGCACCAACAGCAGACGTCCCCCATAGAAATTCTGATAATACAACGTCCTGTAGTAAGGTCATATTCTTGGTTGTCTCTGGCTAGAAAATCTAAAGTGTTACCTTGGATCATGATGTAGATGTAAATCTGTCCCGCCACAGTGGACACCACCCCATCATGCCGTTCAGAACGACCAGCAGGCTGAAGGCGTAGTGATGTCCTCCTGGTTGTTCTCCTGAGACAGGCAGGGGGACGCAGAGGCTTGTCTGACTGAAGTCACTGTCTGATGACACAGTGGGAACTATAGACAGACAGGCACCTGCCAGCCACGCCAGGAGACAGACGAGAGAAGTCACTCTATTTTTCCACTGATATCCAGCTTTGTTTATCCAGGTGAGGACAACACACCTATGCAGGGCCATACTAACATCTACAAAGACGGCCACCTCACAGGAAAGCAAGAAAATGAACGCTAATAGTTTGCAAAAGACACCGGACCTCCACTCCGTGTCCTTCCACAGGTAGTAACTGCCATACGTCTGGTCCACCACACACTGCACTGAAAGATACACCCCCATCAGGAATTTAGAAACACACAGGTGAGACAAAAATATTGTAGTGCTGTCCTTTTCTTTGCCCTCTCTGAAAAACATGACACAAATAAGACCGTTGCCAAGAAGGATGAAAAGTGTCAGAAGGTAGATAAAAATCCGCTGCACCTTAGCTCCCAGAAGATTGTTACAGGTGAAAAGGTGGGAAGGGGGGCGTGACAATTCCTCGTATTGACATGGTCTGGCAAAGTCTGAATACAGCAGAACTTGAAGCTGTCGGCGTGCAGTTCTCTAAGCTTGCTCAGGCTCCTTAACAAGGTGTGAGAAAACTCTAACATCTCACTGCCACGATGATCCAACTTAGCCAGAAGGGGATTGTCATACCCTTTCCCTGTCACGCTCCGAGTATTGCTGCCAGAAAGGTTGAGGACAACGAGTCCAGAGAAAGGCTGAAATGTGTTCAGATCCAGGTTTGGTATCTCCACGAATGCCAAGTCCATGATTCTGAGATTAGGAAACTTCAAAGCCTCTTCTGATCCACTGTGAAACAAATCAGTTAAAGGATTTTTTGATAGAATCAAATGAACTAGGTTGCTGACATTGGAGAGGGTTTCCAAAGAAACAATCTTCAACTGGTTTTCGCTGACATCCAGAATCTTCACGTTGGGGAGCTCTGGAAGGAGCAGTACTGTTAGACAGCAGCGGGTCATGTTCAGATAGACCAGCATCGTATTCCTGAGCAAACTTTCCGCTTTCATTTCACTACCAGACACGTCTAAATAACGCACGTCCGGGAACTCGTCTAAAGGAAACACCTGTCTACAGGTAAAAGCCAGGCCCTGGCAGGAGCACTGGTCAGGACAAGACATGGAGCAATACCATTCATCGTCATTCTGAGGACACTGGTTTCTGCCGTCGCACACATGATCCGGATGCAGACACACCCGAGACTGACGACAGCGAAAGTACCCAGGGCAGGAGTAAGTCTCGCACCCGGCTTCGTCTTCTTTGTACGGGCAGTCATAAACGCCGTTACATCGCACAAACACAGGAAAGCGGTAAGCTACGAAAGGACATTCAAAATGCGTTGGGGGACTCGGGGATCCTGGCACCATTCTAGTGTAACTGACCCCCATTTATGTCTATGTCATCATAAAAACAAACCAGTGCCGGGAAACCGTACCCTTCCCATTCCGATATTAACACGGACAATGGTCCTACAGCTATGAGATGTTCGCACAGTCTAGTGTCGGGAGAATTCTTGCAATGAGGATCGAAAAGGTTGCACTTGTTTGACTCATCAACACACTGCCAAATATATGGGTGGGAAAGAAAAAAGAAAAACATGTAATAAAATCACAATTCAATTGTTGCAAAAGCTGCCTGTGAGTGGTAGAAGGAAAAACAATCGTGATAGAAAGAGACGTATTTCGGAAAGAAAATAAGGATATGCATCATATGGAATCAGCCTAGAGCTTAGGGATCCAGAATGATGCCCGGAAAAGATAATGCATATCAACAACATGAAGTCCATCAGCACTTCTGTTAAGCAACACAAACAATGTCTGTCAGTCAACACTGACGCTCCTCTGTTTGTTCACATTTACCAACAAGTTCATTCACGCAGAGAAACAACAACAACAACAAAAAACAAACAAGCAAAGAAAAAAAAAAAAAACAACCAACAACCAACCAATCCGAACAAAAACCAAACAAAACAAGCGAGGCAAATTGTTTATCTGATTCACGAATGATTAACACAAAGAACAGCATGAAGTGCTCATGGTGGATGGGGATGGAGAAACAGGAATGGTAAGCACTTCCAATAAAATAAACATCCTTTTCGGAAAATCAACATAAAGCGGCAAATGAAACATATCATATCTGAACAATGATAATGATAATAGTAATGATAATAATAACTATAATGATAATTCTATTAATAATGATGATGATTATGATGATAATGATAATAATGATGATAACAATAATAATGATAACAACAGGAAAAAGATAAAGAAGAAAGATGATGGTGATGATGATGATTAAGATCACACACACACACACACACACACACACACACACACACACACACACACACACACACACACACACACACACACACACACAGAATGATGCCCAGAAAAGATAACGCATATCAACAACATGAAGTCCATCAGCACTTCTGTTAAGTAACACAGACATTGTCTGTCAGTCAACACTGACGCTCCTCTGTTTGTTCACATTTACCAACAAGTTCATTCACAATCATAATAATAATGATAATAGTAATGATAATAATAACTATAATGATAATACTACTAATAATGATGAAAGATTATGATGATAATGATAATGATAATAATGATAACAGAAAAACATAATCAACATGGAGACACTATAATATGTGGTGATTTCAACGCAAGAACTAGAAACATCCCTGATCATAATCAAATGGAATATGAAAATAATATATATCACATACCGAATGATTATGTGTTTGAAACCATTCATGACAGGAACTCTATGGACAATTGTGTTAAAAAAGCTGGAAAGAAGACGTGTATCCATGTCTTGAAAATCATTTATGTATTCTTAATGGAAGAACATTAGGTGATTTAGATGGACAATTTACCTGCTACAAACAAAATGTCAGTCTTTCCTCCAGTTATTTCAGTTTTTGTACTCTTTTCGTCTTGTTTGTTACATCCCCTTTGTAATCCTCTCCCATGTACTCCGACCTATTATAACTGTCTAAACAAGAGAGAGAGCGTCCGCCTTATACTAACAACCCTGGCTGAATTTACATACTTTGTGCTTTTGAACACCATTACCTGATGTCAGTTGACGCCAGTCTTATAGAGCCAGGATTGGGGGTTTCATGATAGAGCTCTAGCCTTGTGTCGTAAATTATCACATCTCAGTAAGTCCAACATCGTAACCTTTTTCATCCTTCATCTTTTACACAGCAAATACCGTGTCCAGCTGGCACTGCTTGTGCACATGATTATTTCACCTTCAGATCAACTTTATTTCACCGCACGTCTGTTAAACGAAGACTTCGTATCTTATAGAGTCGACGGTAGGCACCTTAAAACCTCACATGTCAACGACATATTTCCACACTGACGGAGTTATTTCTTATCTTATCTAATGACATTGGTTTGAATCCTGGGCCCACAAACAAAACAAATCTTTGTGTAATCCATAGTAATGTTCAAAGTTTAAGAAATAAACTTACTCTTTTGGAAGCCGAATCTAGAGAATTCGACATAATTACTTTGTCTGAAACATGGCTTTCTGAGTCTATATTAAATGACTCAGTATGTCTACCCAATTTTCATCCCCCAGTCCGGTGTGACCGAGCTAATGATCCCCACGGAGGAGTAGCCCGTTTACGTTCGAAACTCGTTATATTGTAAACCTCGCCCGGATCTCCAAGTCCATGAATTAGAAGCCGTTTGGGTTGAAACCAAATTAAACCAGAAGAGTATTCTAATAGGTTCCTTTTATCGTCCACCCAATGCGCTGATACGCTATTGGGATCTTGTGTGAGAGACAGTTTTAGGAAAGTAAACACCACAGCTCTACCGTTCTTTGTACTGGGTGACTTTAACACAGACTACCTGAACAACCCCTCTCGACACCTAACAGAAATCATTCAGTTACGCAGTCTTCACCAGTTACTTACTGAACCAACCCGAATCGCCGACACTACATCAACTTGTCTAGACCTGGTCATTACCCCAAACCCCGATTTAGTTGAATCAATTCAAGTCTTACCCGCAGTCCTTAGCGATCACAGTATTCCATGTTTGCACCTTAAAAACGCAATTTAAACAATAGCAATTTCAAAAGAACTATATTTATTACAATAAACTTAACAGAGACGAATTTTGTCGATTGTTACAACTTGTCGACTGGCAATACATTTGAAATATGAGAACTGTTGACGAAACCGTTGAGCACTTTACTGATACTTTCATGAGTCTAGCTAAACAGTGTATGCCAACTAAAATTATTACAGTCTACCCAAATGATGTACCTTGGATGACTGATGAAATACGACTCTTAATAGCAAAGCGTAAAAATATTCATGCAAAGGCTAAACAAACGGATATGCCGGAAGACTGGCATAGTTTTAGATAATTTCGGAATTATGTCAGCAAAAGAAAGAGAACGACAGGCTGAGTTTTATAAAGAGATTGATGACAAGGCGTCAGATCCACTAAACTTTGGCCAAAAGGATTGGTGGAAACTAGTTCGTTCTTTTTTCAACAAAAAGGGTATTAACAGTGATGACATTCCTCCTTTATGTCAAACGGCACAATGTATTATTCTAATAAAGACAAAGCCGATATACTAAATAACTTCTTCATAGAACAATCCACTCTCGACAACGACGATGACGAACTACCACAGATGTCGTTTGCCAATTATGAAATTAATGAAATTGTACTTACTGAGGACGATATCATATCAGTTGTTAGAAATCTCGACAAGACAAAATCATCTGGTCCAGACCTCATCCACAACAAACTGCTTATGTGTGCAGTAAATGTTATAGCTAGTCCTCTTACTCAGTTATTTAATAAATGCTTGAACGAAAGTAAATTTCCGTCCTTATGGAAGAGAGCACATGATTCACCTATTCACAAAAGGACCAAGAGAACTGTGTAATAATTACCGCCCGATCTCCCTCCTTAGCTGTGTTGGTAAAACTCTTGAGAGATGAGTCCACAAACATGTGTACGCATTCTTAAAAGAAATGAAGTCATCACTCCTTTGCAATCAGGTTTTACACCAGGTGATTCCACAGTCAACTAGCTTCTGGACACATATAATTATCTTTGTTCCTCTTTTGATCGTGGGATCACAACACAAACAATGTACTTTGATATCTCAAAAGCTTTTGATCGTGTCTGGCACAGAGGACTTTTACTAAAGCTAGCAGCAGTGGGAATCAGAGGGAAAATTACTGGACTTTTTTTTCGGGATTACCTACATAACAGACAAATCATCAGTAGTATAAAAGGCGAAAAGTCTGAGTTGAAAAGAATTCCAGCAGGTGTTCCCCAAGGATTTGTCCTTGGTCCTTTACTGTTTTTGTTATACATTAATGACATTGTAAATGGAATCCAGGCAACATTAAATTGTGTTTGCCGACGATACTGGTCTAACGCTCGCCTTAAATGATGCACACATCAGAGGAGAAATCTTAAATTCTGACCTTCAGAAAGTTGCCTGTTGGGCCAAACTTTGGAAAATTAACTTTAACGAGAACAAAACCGATCTCGTCAATATTACCCATGATCAGTGCCACATTTGCCACTAACATTTGGAAGGAAGACCTTAGAAACGTCCAAATCTCACAAACATTTAGGAGTAACTTTTCAAGACAACTGCAAGTGGGACGAACACATCCAATTCATAGCCAACAAAATGAATATGATGATTGCGTGTCTTAAAAAATACAAATACAGACTAACCAGAAACACGTTGGAGACGATGTACAAATCCTTTATTTTACCCCATTTTGACTACGCAGACATTTTGTGGGATAACTGCACAGATACCCAGTCAATCATGTTAGAAAAGCTACACCTAGAAGCAATTCGTATCATCATTGGTGGAGTTAAGGGAACAAGTCACCAAATTATACGAAGAGTCCGGCTTTTGCTCATTACAAGAAAGACGCAAAAGACACAAGCTGATACAATTTCATAAAATGGTTAATGGCGTTTGTCCAAACTATTTAGCTGATCTGCTCCCTTCTCTAGTCTCGGACCAAAATCGTTACCATAGGCGTCGACACACTAGAAAGAACAGTGCCACGTTTTAGAACCGAATTATATCAAAAAAAAAAATTTTTACCTAGTACAGTCATTTTGTGGAACAACCTTCCAGATGACATTAAGTCAACAACTCTATCAGCCAATTTAAACGTTTTCTGACTACGTCAGACACTACTGTTCCCTCCTACTACTACATTGGATCGAGGCAGGACCAAATAGACCATTGTAGATTACGCTTAGGAATGAGTAACATTAATCACGACTTACACAATAGACATCTACTGGCTGATCCAAATGTGCGTGTGGCCATCACACAGAAAACACAGAGCACTATCTGTTAGATTGTTCAAATTACATACAGATAAGAACAAATACGATATTCACTCTCAATCCTAACTGTATTGATACTCACACACTTCTTTTTTGGTGACCAAACATTAACCAGGGAAGAAAACGAAAGAATTTTCAAAACTGTGCACCTGTTTATCGCCCAAAGTAAACGTTTTTAATATCATAGCGAATTAGTTTTTCTTCTTCATCTTCCTCAGGTACTTGTTCTTCCCTGATCTTGTTCATCTCCTTATGCTTGTTCATCTTCTTGTTTTCTCTTCTTCTTTTCTTATTCTTCCCGTTGACGTTGCTGCCAAGCAGGCTTTCGGACGGCTGAATAAGGCGGTTTTAGTACTCCCTCAGTTGATGACTTTGCATTAGACCCACTGCGACACAGGGCTGGGCTCTTTAGTGTTTTGGGAGACGGACGCATCTCTCTCTCTCTCTCTCTCTCTCTCTCTCTCTCTCTCTCTCTCTCTCTCTCTCTCTTCAAATTTGTGTAAGTTCGGTGCACTGGGAATCATGATATTTGTAGTGTAGATTGTCTGTTTGCATCGCTGTTAGACTCTACTGATCTGTTCTATCTTCTTTCCTGTCTTTTAATTTAAATTAAGATTTCTACAAATTTTCCCATTTTTGATATTCACCATTTTTCTTTCTGTCTTAAGTGTCAGTGTTGTTTATGCAATCCGCCGATGTGTTTTTTTTTGTTGTTAAATTTTCCAACACTGAGCACATCATAAGCATTTGCTTGTTGTTGCTCTGGTTTAATACGTTGTTTATGTACACATCTGTTCATTAAAGAAATGTTAAAAAAAAAACAAAATGGTTGTAGCGTTGTTGATTACTTTATTTGTTCTAACAATATGAAAAAAGAAATATTAAGTATGAAAGTTTATCCCCTTATGACATTGTCAGACCACTGTCCCGTCGAACTAAAAATTCTAGTTTCTGATCTTGCATCAAACATGAAAACGAATAACGTGTCCTCACAAACTTTACTTGAAGAAAGACTAAGCTCAAAGGACGTAAATGATCGATATTTTTGGGAACATTGTCAGAGGAAAAATATTTAAAAGCGTTAACAATGCCATGGACAAAGGAACACATTCTCCAAGTGGAACACAATTTGGATAGCTATGTTGAAGATGAAACCACTATTTCTCATTGTTCACTAAACGAGATTGTGAATGACTTTACACATATGCTGACGTCTGTGGCCAGCATTAGTCTTCAGAAGAGAGCTAAGATTCGCCATTAAAAAAAAAAAAAGAACTAGAAATGGTTTGATAGAGAATGCTATGAGCACAGGAAAGACCTCAGATCCATATTGAATGCATTAGATAGACAGCCTTACAATAAATGTCTATGTCAAAAGTACTACACCAAACGCAAAATATGTAATAAATTAATAAAACAAAAGAAAAGAACATACGCCAGTTTTCTTGTCAATGAAATTAATGAATCTCTTTACAAAGATCCAAAGACGGCATGGAAAACATTAAAACATTTACAAACATTAGTGAAAATACCAACTGCGTTCATCAATTAAATGCTTCAAAATGGATTTTGCATCTTGAAAAAATCGTCGGAAAAGAAGTAAATGTAGACACAGACCAAAAGGAAAAAGTAGATGTTGAACTGAAAAATAGACAAATGAACTATGCCATGTTATCAAATATTAATTTGCCTATATCATCTGGTGAAATTAAAAAAGCTTGCCTACAGCAAAAAAGATAACAAACCACCAGGAATGGATTGCATAACTAATGAGATGATAAAAAACTAGTCTTCCAATTACCATACGCATCATTACAAAAGTGCTTAACCTTATTTTTAAGAGAGGAATTTATCCAGATTGGTAGAAAAAAAGGTTTGAATATCCCATTATACAAGAATGGTAATCCAGGGAATCCAAACAACTATCAGGTAACAACACTTACCAATACATTGGGAAAAGTGTTTTGTACTATTATCAATAACAGAGTGACAGATTACCTTGAAACAAAATCAACTTTTAGTCAAAGAACAGGAAGGATTTCGAAAGAATCACAGAACAGAAATTGATCACATTTTTATTCTGAAAAAGATTATAAATGAAGTATTGAAAATTAAAAATGGCAGATTATATGGATGCTTTGTCGATTTTGAAAAGGCATTTGATAACGTATGGCATGAAGTAATGCTGTTAAAATTGAACAGAATAGGTATAAGTGGAAACTGTTTTGATATAATTAAAGATGTATACAAATGCTACAATTCAAACAAGATCACATGGCCTTTTGAGTAAAGAAATTATTATCCGCAAGGGAGTACATCAAGGAAATGCTCTCAGTCCTACTTTTATTTAATGTCTTCATAAATGACATTGTAGGTTGTGTGAATAATAGTGATAATTCACCCAAATTTGATGACTCGAATGCTTGTAAGATTCCATGTTTATTATATGCAGATGATCTAATTATTCTTTCTCTTACAAAAACTGGTCTCCAATAAAAACTACATAATTTAATTGACTATTGCCAGTGTTGGGGATTAAGAATAAACAGAGAAAAAAACAAAAGTTGTTATAATGACAAAATCAAGCACCAAAGTACCCATCTATTTTTACTGTGGTGAAAACATAATTCAAACGACTGACGAATACAAATATTTGGGAATCATTTTCCACAAGAATGGAAGTCTATTGAAAGCACAGGAACACTTAAGTAAACTAGCAAGCAAAGCATTACACACTCTACACAGGACCTTTAGAAATACAAAATTTAATATAAATACAATAATCAAACCGTATGATGCGTTAATAACTCCAATATCAATCTACAGGGCAGAAGTATGGTTCCCCTACCAAACAAAAACAAACTGACTCCTTTGAAATAAAAAAGCTATTTGATGACTGCCTGACAAGTAAATTTGCACACGAAAAAAAATACATGTCAAATTTCGTAAACAAATGCTTGGAGTTAACAAAAAGTCATGGTACTTCCTGTATCAGGAGAATCAGGCAGATTTCCAGGGAGTTTAGAAATAATATGTCAAACAATATCATATTGGCTACAC
>JADBJO010007189.1:84376-98598 GCA_016801955.1 Conus betulinus
TCTCTCTCTCTCTCTCTCTCTCTCTCTCTCTCTCTCTCTCTCTCTCTCTCTCTCTCTCTCTCTCTCTCTCTCTCTCTCTCTCTCTCTCTCTCTCTCTCTCTCTCTCTCTCTCTCTCTCTCTGCATGCTGCTTCTAAAGAACTGTTTACTATTATTAGTGTTTATCAAAGACAGATTTGATTAATAGGCTTTTATGTTATCCTAAGATCTTTATCCTTGTCAAGTAAAGTTTTCAAGTGTCATGTGTCAAGTGTCTCTCTGCAGTGTGTGCAGTGTGTGTGTTTGTGCGTGTGTGTGTGTGTGTGTGTGTGTGTGTGTGTGTGTGTGTGTGTGTGTGTGTGTGTGTGTGTGTGTGTGTGTTGGGGGGGGGGGGGGACAGTCCTGGCATAAGGCCAGAATGACTCCCCCTCCCCCCATCTATTTTTTAACTCTCCGGGAGTCAATCTGGATCAACATTTCTTGATCGAAAGTAACTCCCTGGGAGTTAGTTTAGGCACGTGCATATTTAATTCTACCCCTGGGAGGTACTTTAGGCACTTGCGTATTTCAACTCTACCCCTGGGGGTAGAATTAAAATATGCACGTGGCTAAACTAACTCCCAGGGAGTTACTTGCGATCAAGAAATGTTGATCCAGATTGACTCCCGGGGAGCTAAAAAATAGAAAGGGGGAGGCATTCTGGCCTTATGCCAGGACCCCCCCCTTCCCCCCACACACTGCAGTGAGATACTTGACACATGACACTTGAAAACTTTACTTGACAAGGATAAAGATCTTAGGCTAACATAAAAGCCTATTAATCCAATCTGTCTTTGATAAACACTAATAATAGTAAAACAAAGTTGACTAGAAGCATGCAGCAGAAGAGAGACAGAGAGAGAGAGAGAGAGAGAGAGAAAAGAGAGAGAGAGAGGAGGACTCCCCCCCCCTTCCCCCCACACACTGCAGGAGAGAGAGAGAGAGAGAGAGAGAGAGAGACAGAGAGAGAGAGAGAGAGAGAGAGAGAGAGAGAGAGAGAGAGAGAGAAGGGGAGTAAAAGAAAGTAAAAAGAAAGAAAGAAAAACAGACAGACAGAGAGAGGGGGAGTGGGGGGAGAACTAGAGACAGAGGCACTGAGACAGACAAACAAATAGACAGGCAGAGAGACAAGCAGAGAGAGAGAAGGAGAGAGATTAAGAGAGACAAACAGACAGACAAGCAAAAAGCAGACAGACAAGCAAGGAGAGTGAGAGAGTGAGTGAGAGACTGAAAAGAAGTTGGGGGGGGGGGGTGAGAGAGAGAGAGAGGGGAGACAGACAGACAGACAGAGAGAGGTGGAGGAGGGAGGGAGGGAGGGAGTGTATTTTTTATATTATTTCTCATATCGTGACTAACACATAAAACTGAATGTTTTGGGATGGGGGAGTTAATCTAAAACAGGGGGGGGGGGGGTGGGGTGGGGGTGGGAGTCATTCTGGCGTGGTTTGTTTTAACTCCCGGGGAGTTAAAATTGACAACGTGCTAATTCTAACTCCCGGGGAGTTAAAAAGTGGAGGGGAATTAAAATGGATCGTTACAGTGAGGTTAAAGCTACTAACATCTTAAAATAGTGCATGAGAAAAAAAAGGGGAAAGCAGCATGAAAAGAACTGACATATGTAATGTTACAATGCGCCTATAAAGCAGGTTATAATGCGCCTTATTTTTCTCGCTCTTCCGCTCTCCTGAATGAAGAGATTTATCCCTGGTATGGGAAATAACTCTTTCAAGTCCAGCGTAGCCTCCCCGATCCTTACCTGACCACTGTCACCGCAAGGTAGCGTTTTCTCGAATGGACACGGCGGATGGACACAAAAATTCTCGTCACTCCCGTCAAAACAGTCTGCACTGTAATCACAAACCAACGTAAAAGGCAGGCGCGCTTCATTGTTGGAGCACAGAAAGTACAGCGACTCTGACGTGTTGGGAGCCACGCACCAAGATGACGTCAGTGCAGTAAGTGCCTCGTCAGAGGGCTGAAAACTGACGTCATTGTCTCTGCCCAGCACGCGCTTAGCAGATCACAAGCTAAAAAGGCTGGTACCCAGTGGTTATCAGGGCAACGAGTGGTGGGCAGAGAGTGTGAAAAATGTGCGTGGTTGACGACAGCCATGTTTGTCAGTGTTACTGGGTCCTGCTCCACTTGCTGGTTCGGATTTTGTCGTTGTTTGTCAGGTCTGTTGGAGCCCAAGGCAGAATCAAATTCACACAAGTAGTAGTAAAACCTTCCTTTGGTGCAAGACTTTGTGATGTGCACACAGATATTTTTTGATTTATCATCGCCCACACAATGTGGTGGTGCGTGACTTTGATAACCTGTTTGTTAGGTTACAGTGAGGTTATTGAAACATTAAGCAATCCAATATTTTGCATTTTGTTTTGCCCTCTTGTTGTTTCTTTCTTTCTTTTCTTTTGTTTAACTGTTCCTGAAATGTCACACACGACACTGACTTTATCACTGTACATCTCTCTATTCAACATACACACTCATGGATATGAACACACAAGGGAGTGAAAGAGAAGCATGACTCAACTGGGCCAGTTTTGTGATATTTCTTCATCAATTCAAATCGTGTCTATTTGCGCAGTTTGGAGGACATTGGAGGTTCACGTCATTTCATGTCAAGCAAGTCACCCTTACACACACACACACACACACACACACACACACACACACACACACACACACACACACACACTCACTCACTCACTCACAGACACACACACACACACACACACACACACACACACACACACACACACACACACACACACACACACACACACTATCCATAGCCACTTTGACAGCAGGCAGGGTCAGGGGAGACATTAGTCCCTCAAGGGCCCCAGTAGTTTGTTACATTTTTTTTTCTATGTACTGTTTCTAAATTCCTTCAAAATCTGTTCACCGAAACCCTGTAGGATAAATAACACTTTTGTAAACCTTTTCTTTCTTGGCCGTGTATCTCTCGGTTTCTTAATGATTGATGAAAACACTGAAAAATAGTTAATGTATTACCAGACAGGGAACCGTCTGTTTTTCCTAGACAGGGTCTGGTCTGCCCGTGGTTCACGTTGTGGACTTCCGGGGTGCATGCACCTCTTTCCACACGTTGGCTATGAGGAAGCCGCCTGACATGTTTCAACTACTTGTGGGGAACCAAGTGACCGTCTTGAGTCCATGACAGAACAGGGAAGTAGTTTGTCTTGCTTTGACCCCATGGACGCAGAAGACAATGTGAAAGACTTCACCAACGTCTACAATAGTGTAGAACCGAGATTTTTTGGCAACTTAGGCGCCTGACATGCTAATGATGTCTTTGGAAACACCGAAAAAACTAGTCTGTAGAGAGACGAATGAACTGTTCTATAATGCAGCATTTCTGTGCGACTATGTATGTTGTGAAAGATGCAAGTGAGCTCTTATTTGTATACCTCAAATATTCAGCCTTATAGAGAGATGAAGCTTGTCTTACTGGTGATGGAATAGGGCTGACGTAAAGACTCAAGATTCCTTTCGATTTCAGTCAATTATGGCCGCAGCAAAGACTCCCGAGTAGAGTGTCTTCTAGCGAGGCACTTGGGTTTCCACCTCGTTCAAAAAAAAAAAAATGTGTGTGTGTGTGTGTGTGTGTGTGTGGGGGGGGGGGGGGGTGCGTGCATGCGTGCATGTGTGCATGCACACTGGCCCTATTATTACCCTGACTGGAGTTTTGCTTTACCACGTCCACTGCCTCCTGAACTGTCCATTTCAGCCAATCTTCTGCTTGAGCTGGATTGATCTCAAACCGTTGTTTCACGAGTCCTCAGGTATAGCAGCCTTGTTTTTCCCGCTCTGTATTCTAGGGGATGGATTTCAGGCGTAGCTTCAGCTTTGCTTTGTGACAGTAGTCAGCGAATCCTGGTGTGACACCAAGCCACTTTTTTCATTGTACATGTGTTGTTTTGGCCTCCGTCTATTCCACGGTGCTAGTGCTGATATTATCTATCAGTCAAAACAAGAGAAGATCCGGAATCAGTAGGAACTGTAGACACAAGACCTTGTATTCGTCACATTGGTCTATCACCTGTAAAGATTTTCCCGCTAATTTCTTGGTTTACTCTTTCTTTTCTGTGCCATTATAACAACATGGTCACAAATATCATAGACATCAACAGCACTAACACCATATCAACAGCATTATTGCATCACCAACATGCATTTTTTCTGCTCATCACTATCTTATGTTGTAACAGCTGCAGCAGTCGATAAGTAATGATGACATCAGCAACAGTGACAACATATAACTGTAGTTGTCATCGTCATTAGCATTCTTCACACAACTGATCTTAGATACATTACTTGCCTTTTGACGAAGGACAGAAGCGTTCATCACATACTCTTGACTGGTATGCAATCGTCTGATCATCCCACTGAAGCGCTCCTCGGTAGCTGTAATGATTAATTAGACGTACAAATATGTCAATGAACATAGACAGACATCTAAAACATTATTATTACTAGGTTTAGATTTGGTATCTCTGAGCTCTTTACTCATTACTTAAGTCATAGACAGTCATCTAATGGAAATTTGACCTGTCCACTATGTCGAAATACATTAAATGAAAGAGGAAGAAGAAGATAAGAGAGAGGATGAAATTAATTTTGTATTGGTTTGTCCAGTATTAAAAGATCTTAGAGAGCAATTCATCCCACAGAGATATTTCAAGAACCCTTGTCTTTTCAATTTAACCTGGTTAATGTCATCATCAAATGAAAACACTGTAAAACAGTTAGCTATATATTTATACAATGCATTCAAGAGGCGAAGTATGTATATAACAGCGAAGTATGTATATAATATAAAGAATACCCAATGTCAATTTGCGACATCCATCACAATGTATATCCCCATTCTCAGGGGCTTTGGCCTTTATGAATAAAACATTTGAGTCTTGAGAGTCTCTGTTGTTTCGAAATATGGGGTTTAGACAAGACTGCCCTCCACTGTGAATCAGTACATATGTTCAGTTTAAAGAAGTTTTGGACATGCGATGCCTAATGACCTTGTTTATGGTAAAACCAATAGGTGCCCAGTTGTATCTAGTTTCAGCAGTGAGATGTGACGCCACTTGTTAAAACTGTTACAACTAGAATATGGTAGAACAGTCTGCAGAGCTTATGATAAACTATACGAGCTTGATGAAAGATGACACACCAGCCGGATTTCTTAAGTGCGTCTTCGTTTTGAATGTGGGTTGGGTTTTGTCTGGTTGAATGGAGATAATGGAAATGTACACGAAGTTATGTATCCTGTCGTCAGCGACTGATGGCAGAACGAAAGAAAGAAAGAAAGAAACATGTGACCAATTCAGAATCGTGGAAGGTTTTTGATTTTTATACGAATCATCGTAACTTTTTTTTTTAATCTGAAATCCTATGATGCCCTTGATATGGGTAGACATTTGTGACAACAAAACTCAGACTTGGTATATCATAAATAACTATCAATTATTATAGACAGAGAATAATAGTTAATCGTAGTGACTGACGTTGTCCTCTATGCAGAGAATCGTCAGAGAATGAACTCTTTGTTGCCCTGCTCTTAAAAATGTTCAGAAGAAATTCACGATTCTTCAAGCGTAAATATCATACGTATACTTGCTAATTTCAGTTGGTCGTGTTGATGGAGGGGGTTCCGGTTCCAGGTCATTAGTGCAGCTGTGTTTGTAGTCAGTGCTCAAACAGAATCGAAATTGTTTCTTATTTTTCTACTTGAGAAAGGTTCTGTCCTGTGTGAAAATACCACCTTTTTGTTTTCTAGCCAATGCAATTCATGACTAGCATAGATGTCCCCTGTCAGTGCTAGAAACGAAGTTCAAAATCTCTCTTCTCAGACCTGACCTACTTTCCAAGATGGCGCCGTGTGTTTACATCGTACGTGACTGAACTCCAGTGATTATCACCGACCATCATTTTGTTTTCTCCACCAAGCAAATTCTACTCGAAACTCACTGTTTGCTTCAAACATCGAAGCTTCACATTGCTGCCAGCCATTAAGCAACACCTGCACCTGTATAGCCTTGCTGACTGTGAGTACGTTCCAGTTTGCCTTCCACAACGTAAATGTTACCACCCGACTGATAATAATACCTTTCACCCCTCACTAAGGATGCAGTTTCTGTTTTGTGCCATCTCCATCATTGTCATCCTTGTCAGCATGCTCGAGAGGTCCATGATGTAGCCCCCCCCCCCCCCCCCCCCCCCCCCACCTGAACTTTCTAGTTATCACTGTGGTACGTGTGACAAGTCTGTCACAAGTTTTGACCGTGGGGTCGCATGCAAAGGGTGTGGGCCAATGGTTCCATGCTGATTGTCAGAGCATCGGAGACTCTTATGAACAATTAGGAGCGTCTGACATTGTATGGAAATGTTTAGTCTGCAACTGCGCAAATTACAATGTGACACCATTCGACCTGCATGACGTTGGGGAAAACGACTCTGTTTCTTGATTCCTCCTTATCGCCTCCCAAGGGCACCACCTTCAAGCCGCTCCACTCCTCCACACCAACCAGACAGGCCTGCCAGAGCAAGCTGAAAAATCGCCCTCTCCGTTTCTTGAATGTTAACGCCCGCTCCTGCGTGAAAAACCTTCCAGGTATGTTAAACCTGATTGAGACCACCAAACCGGACGTTATCTTCGTAACAGAGACGAGGCTTGATGGCAATATTGCTGACAGCGAAATCCTGCCGTCCCACTATAAAGTGTGGAGGTGTGACAGAAACCGAGAGGGTGGAGGTTGCCTTGTCGCAGTTGCTGATCACCTGATCAGCTACAAGGTTCCTGAACTGACCGTCCCTTACTGTGAGCTTGTGTGGGTCAAAATAAAGCTGAAAGGAAGGAAAGACCTCCTGGTTGCTGCCTATTACAAGCCGGACGATGGAGACGAGGACAATTTAAATCGTTTTTCTGCGTCAGTCCAGCGCGTGTCCTCCCTCAACGCCTACGTTGTGATCGGGGGCGACTTCAAACTGCCCTCCCTCGACTGGACTACATGCAGCCTCAAGACTCCCAGTGTCTACCCCAGACTGCACACACAGTTCCTGGACCTCCTCAACGATCACGGGTTACAGCAGAGAATCACCTTCCCCACCAGAGGGAACAACACCTTCGATCTCTTTGTAACCAGCTTCCCCACACTGGTCCCACGCATGAAGGAGTTCCAGGAATCTCCGACCACTTCACAGTCTACATGGAGTTCCAGATCCAGCCCAGAGCGACGCAACAAACACCAAGAGGCTTGTCCCCTGCTACAAGCGAGCTAATTGGCCTGCACTACACGCTGCTGCTGCTAAACTCGCGGACTCTATCCTTGCCTCCTTCGACACCAGCAGTGACACTGAGGAGATTTGGACTGCGTTCAAGGACGGGCTCCACCAGATCGTCCACACCCATATCCTGCATACCACTCCAAAGGCCAAGTACGGGAAGCCCTGGGTGGACTACAAGACTAAAGCACTCATCCGTAAGAGAGACAGAGCCTACAAGAGGTGGAAAAAGTCTGGCGACCCAGGACACCTTAAGGAGCTTAAAGAGCTGAAGCGCCAAGTCCAGCGCCAGCTTCGCCGGAACTACTGGCTCCATACAGCTCGCCTCATCGAGGACAGCACAAAAGATGGTGGCAGAGTCTCCAAGGCGTTCTGGGGCTACGTAAAAGCCAAGAAGACAGAATCGTCGAACATCTCTCCCCTGAAAGTTGATGGCCGCCTTGTAACGGACGCCCAGGGCCAGGCTGAGATCCTAAATCCCCAATTCCAGTCGGCATTCAGCAAAAGGACACTCTGCACTCCTGAAGACTTCGAAGCCAGGACAGGGCTCAGCCTCAACACCATCGGACCAACGTGCAGCACCATCACCATCAGGGAGGAGGGGGTCAAGAAGCTGCTGAGGAACCTGAAGTCCAGGAAGGCTCCCGGCCCCGACGGTATCACCCCCAAAATCCTGAAAGAGCTCGCCAGCGAACTTGTACCTGTCCTTACGCTGTTGTACCAGTCGTCCATCAACTCTAGCACTGTTCCGTTAGACTGGAAGACCGCCCATGTCTCGCCCATCTTCAAGAAAGGCGAACGGTACAGACCAGTAAAAACTATCTATCGCCCCATCTCTCTGACTAGTGTACCTGGAAGGGTGCTGGAGCATATCATTGTCCACAACATCATGGACTTCGCAGAGAGCAACAACATCCTCTGCAGGGAACAGCATGGCTTTAGAAGGCAGCGGTCCTGTGTCAGCCAGCTGATAGGCATTGTGGATGAGATCACCTACGGCAGGGAGAAGGGCAAGCAGACAGACATGCTAGTCATGGACTTTGCTAAGGCCTTTGACAAGGTGTCCCCACTCACTCACTCCTGACCTACAAATTACAGCACTATGGAATCACCGGCAATGTCAACAACTGGATCCAGAGCTCCCTAAGTGACAGGAGGCAAGCAGTTGTCGTTGACGGTGTCACTTCCACCTTCGTGCCTGTAGAGTCAGGAGTCCCCCAGGGCTCTGTCCTCGGCCCATGCCTCTTCCTGCTCTATATTAATGATCTCCCCAAGGGAATCACTTCCACCGTACGACTCTTTGCAGACGACACGGCCTGTCACAAGACAATCACCAAAAGCCGGTGACCAGCATGATCTGCAGAGAGCAGAGAGAGACCTGGACAAGCTTGCTGACTGGGAAGAAAACTGGCTGATGTCCTTCCACCCAGACAAGTGTGAGGCCCTACACTTTGGCAAGCGATGGCAGAAAACTTACCATCTGAGGGACCATCCACTGACTTCCAGCGATGATCGGTGTCACCATCTCTACGATCTCAGCTGGAAGAAACATACCAACAACGTCGCCACGAAAGCCAACAAGACCTTGGCTTCCTGCGACGAACCTAAAGGTCGGCTCCATTGCCATCAAAGACCAAGCCTACAAGACCATGGTGCGCCCCCAGCTGGAATACGCGTGCGAAGAGTGGGATCCGCACACTGACAACAACATACAGTCCCTCGAGAAGATCCAGAGGCGAGCTGCCCGCTGGGTAGTAAACCGCTACCGCCAAACATCGAGCGTGGGATAAATGCTTGATCAGCTGAGATGGACATCGCTGGAAGATCGGCGAAGAAGAACCCGCCTGACAACACTGTACAAGTATCACCATGGCAACATCATGATCGAGACCAAACCATGCGCCAGGACTACTGAAAACTGGATACGCCACTCGGCACTTTCATGTACACCAATACGCTATGGAGTCCTGCCGCAGAAATTATCGTAAATACTCCTTCTTCCCCCGCACAACCAAGGAGTTCAGTAAGTTCCCACCTGAGGCAGTTCAATCAGCCCTCGGTGGTAGACTTTCAGTCCTACCTCTGATCCACCCCCTCTCCCCCCACCCCCCATCCCCCCACCCCATCTCCCGCACCCATCCCCTCCCACCCCATGCCTAGAGTACAAACCCTCCCCACCACACTCCAAAGTAGGGCCTACCAAAGTATGGTTAGAGGTCTGAAATAGTGGGTGTGGTGACCCCCACTTCCCCTGTCCACTGTCCATGCAGTTTGGTAGTGAGCACTGACTGCATAAACTGACCCACAACTCTGACAGCAAACTGGAACCCCCTTTGTAGATGCCAGAATCTTCAGCTTGATGAAGGCGGGCAGATAACAAAGAAAAAGAAAGATGTGTGTGTGTGTGCGTGTGTGTGTGTGTGTGTGTGTGTGTGTGTGTGTGTGTGTGTGTGTGTGTGTTCTCTGTGTGTGTCTGAGAGACAGAGACAGACAGACAGACAGACAGAGAGAGCGCTAGAGAGAGAGAGAGAGAGAGAGAGAGAGAGAGAGAGAGAGAGAGAGAGACAGAGACAGACAGACATACAGAGACATACAGACAGACATACGGGCGGACAGACAGACAGAAAAGTAGCCAGGGACAGGGGTATGGGGTCTTAGAAATGGCGAGGAAAGCGGAAGGTGGGAGAGGGAGGGAAGGGAATGGGGTTGCGATGGCAGAAACTGCATATTACGAACGGATAACATATGACATAAACACAGATCGAGAATCTTACATGGTGTGAGAATTAACGGAGGTCACAGCCAACCCGACAAATACATCACGACTACGACGGTTCCACCACACCACCTCCATCACCGCGTCCATTTCTGACTTGGTGTTAAAACTGGCCAGGTAACCCCGCGACCCACGCACTTTTGCCTGGCCTGGTAGTAGGTCAATGCCTCTGTTGGCTGACCCAGCAAGTAACAGCGACCCTCCACATAAAATCCACCACGGGCACACGGCTCATGATGGCACAGGGCCTCATCCTGAGCGGAATCACATTCAGCAATCAGGTTGCAGAAGAGATGTGGTTGAAGATCAGTCCAGGTTGGGGTGGAGCAGTTCCACTGGTTGTCGGGACAGCTTCTGGGGTATGGAAGATTGCTGTGCAGGGACAACATCACACACACACACACACACACACACACACACACACACACACACACACACACACACACACACACACACACACACACACACACACACACGCACGCACGCACGCACACACACACACACACACACACACACACACACACACACACACACACACACACACACACACACACACACACGCACACACACACACGCGCACGCGCGCGCGCACACACACACACACACACACACACACACACACACACACACACACACACACACGCACATCATGTTACTAAAATTTGAAGTATCATTTAAAACCTTTTGTATTTCCTTAATATTCCAAATTTAATTTAATCATTTTATTCTCCTTCGGAAGATGAAATATACCAGTGCAGCAGGAACCCGATCATGAGTTTCATGGAGATGTTGTAGTTCTTCCATATATGTTTTAGACAGGACAGTGCCGATGTTGTCTGTCTTTGACAGGATTTGTGGTTCGGGTGCTCAATGCTAATGAGAGATTCCTGGTAAGAGAAATGTTAAACGGTTTCTAGTTCCTGTCCATGGACAGTTATATTGGTTTTGACGGAAGCGATTGACTTGCCATCAATTCGGTCTCCTAGCGCTAATCCCCATACCATATCTTGTTAATATCCACCCAGTCTTTGAAAAAGCTTGACGAGTTCTTGTTCACTGACTGCCAGACCATCGATACCGTCGGTAAAATTAAAGTTCAAAAGTGTTCTTCCACCCGTGCTTGCGTTTACATGGATTTCAAGAGCATCAGTCATAATGCACTCCAGGAACATGTTGAAAAGTGTAGGAGATAGAAGGCAGCCTTGACGAACTCCAACTGAAGTGTGGAATCACTTTTCAACAGCACACTGCTCTGGCAGCCTTAGACCACAGTTTCTGGACGGTGTGGATTAACATTCGCCCGATGGTCAGTCTTGCCATTGCTGCCCATAACGCTTCCTGATATTGACATTAGAGTTATGAAATCGCAGGCACAGATATAAAAATATATCACTTTGCTGACAACAACACCTTCGCTTAGGAGGGAAAAATACTACTTTCATATGATAAGTCGTTTTAGATAATTAACTGGAAGCTATTTTAGATTTGCATTAATTCATGAAAAAAAAGTCTTTGACCTTTGGCTAAGTAGTAAGAAAACAAGATGCAAAGCATATAAACGTACTTCCAGTTTATCCTGAATACGCGTAATATATTCCACAAAGAGGAAAAATCGTCTTGGGCTGGTGTAAGCGTTAGTAATGGCTATTCTGGTAAACATCAGCCATCATCTATGACCTATAATGAACATACTTACAACTTTAAGAAAGATCGGCCGAGAACTTTCTAAGATTTTCCATCAAGACGAAAACCATTATGGGCCATTAGTAAAAGCTATAATGGTAAACTCAAACATCGGGTTTCATCCGTGACCCATAATGAACATACCTACAAATTTTCACAAAGATCGGCCACGTACTTCCTGAGATATTTCATGAAGAAGAAAAAAAGTCAGGGGCCGTTATAGCCGTTAGTAACGGCTATGCCGATAAACTAAAACACTGGGCACCATCCGTGACCCCACAATGAACATACCTACAAATTTTCAGAAAGATCGGCCAAGTACTGTCTGAGATATTCCATAAAAAAGAAAAAACCGTTATGGATCGTTATAGCCTTTAGTAACGACTATAACGGTACACTAAAACGTCGGGCATGATCCGTAAACCATATGAACATACCTACATTTTTTAGAAAGATCGGCCAAGTACTTTCTGAGACATTCCATAAAAAGAAAAACCAATATGGACCGTTACATCCGTTAGTAATGGCTACAACAGTAAAGTAAAACGTCGGGCATCATCCGTCGCCCATAATGAACATATCTACAAATTTTCAGAAAGATCGGCCAAGTACTTTCTGAGATATTCCATAAGAAGAAAAACCGTTATGGCCGTTACAACCGTTAGTAACGGATATAACTGTTAACGAAAACATTCGGAATAATTCTTGACCCATAATGAACATACCCACTAATTTTCACAAAGATCGGCCGAGTACTTTCTCAGATATTCCATGAAGAAGAAAAACCGTCACAGGCCGTTACAGCCGGTAGTAACGGCTATAATGGTGAACTAAAACATCGGACAATATTCGTAACCCATAATAAACATACACCCAAATTTACACAAACAGCGGCCAAGTACTTTCGGAGATATTCCATAAAAAAGAAAAACCGTGACAGGCCGTTACAGCCGTCAGTAACGGCTATAACAGGGTAAACTAAAACGTCGGACATCATCTGTGACCCAAAATGAACATACCCTCTAATTTTCATAAAGGTCGGCCAAGTACTTTCTGAGATATTCCATAAAGAAGAAAAAAACCGTTACAGGCTGTTACAGCCGTTAGTAACGGTTATAACGGTAAACTAAAACATTGGGCATTTATTGTGACCCATATGAACATACCTACAAATCTTCAGAAAGATAAGCTAGGTACTTTCTGAGATATCCATAAAGAGAAAAACCGTTACAGGCCGTTACAGCCGTTAGTAACGGCTATAACGGGGTAAAACCAAAACAACGGGCATCATCCGTGACCCATAATGAACATACATGCTAATTTTCACAAAGATCGGCCAAGTACTTTCTGAGATATTCAATGAAACAGAAAAAAAACCGTTACAGGCCGTTACAGCCGTTAGTAACGGATATAACGGTAAACTAAAACATTGGGCGTTATTTGTGAGCCATAATGAACACACCTACAAATTTTCAGGAAGATCGTCCAAGTACTTTCGGAGATATTCCATAAAGAAGGAAAACCGTTACAGGCTGTTACAGCCGTTTTTATCGGCTATAACGGGGTAAACTAAAAGATCGAACATCATCCGTGACCCATAATGAACATACCTGCTAATTTTCACAAAGATATGCCAGGTACTTTCAGAGATATTCCATAAATAAAAAAGTTACAGGACGTTTCAGCCGTTAGTAACGGATATAACGGTAAATTAAAACATCGGGCATCATCCGTGACCCATTATGAACATACCTACAAATTTTCCGAAAGATCGGCCAAGTACTTTTTGAGATATTACATAAAGAAGGAAAACCGTTACAGGCCATTACAGTCGTTAGTAACGACTGTATTACGGGGTAAGCTAAAACATCGGGCATCATCCTTGTCCCATAATGAACATACCTGCTAATTTATACAAAGATCAGCCAAGTACTTTCTGAGATAGTCTATAAAAAAGATAAACCATTACAGGCCGTTACAGCCGTTAGTAACGGCTATAACGGTAAACTAAAACATTGGGCATTATTCGTGACCCACAGTGAACATGCCAACAAATTTTCAGAAAGATCGCCCAAGTACTTTCGGAGATATTCTATACAGAAGGAAAAACCGTTACAGGCCGTTAAAGCCGTAAGCAACAGCTATAACGGCTATAACGGTAAACTAAAACGTTGGGCATTATTCGTGACCCACAGTGAACATGCCAACAAATTTTCAGAAAGATCGCCCAAGTACTTTCGGAGAATTCTATACAGAAGGAAAACCGTTACAGGCCGTTAAAGCCGTAAGCAACAGCTATAACGAGGTAAACTAAAACATCGGGCATCATCCGTGACCCACAATGAACATACCTGCTAATTTTCACAAAGATCGGCCAAGTACTTGTGAATATATTCCATAAAGAAAAAAACCGTTACAGGTCATTACAGCCGTTTGTA
>JADBJO010007189.1:102464-123858 GCA_016801955.1 Conus betulinus
CATCAATAATATGTCCTACATGCAGGACAAGGAGATTCTGTGGATGTTTCACATTCTCTTGCGTAGTTATTCTGTGCCATCTGTTTATGACATTGAGAAACGTTTCAGGATGGAACACATTCTTGAATGAGAAAAACCAGCGATATTTTTCTTTACTTTCCATATCTGAGTGCCAATTCTGTTTAAAAGAACAAATAAGCCTGTCTTTAAGTTCCGCAATGAACTGTTGCTCATTTCCTACTTCCTGGGTCATCCACACTATTCCAAAACCCTGTCCTGAAAGGACTTTCTTTACTTTATAAGCCCAGTTTTCTTTACCTTTTTCCATTTCTAAAAGCATCATATCATAGGCTTGCCTGCT
The DNA here is from genome assembly GCA_016801955.1 of Conus betulinus. Taxonomy (NCBI): domain Eukaryota; kingdom Metazoa; phylum Mollusca; class Gastropoda; order Neogastropoda; family Conidae; genus Conus; species Conus betulinus. The sequence goes on from JADBJO010007189.1 coordinate 102,826, forward strand.
CAAACGGGACTGGGGTAGCTTCAAGATCTTCAACCAGTACTTAATACATTTCACAAATGTACTTATATACAAAGGGTATCTGCCCATTTCCCCATATAAAACGGTATTGAATGAATGAATAGGTACTTGAAGGAAACGCTTCATAGCATACGTATGTACTTTTTTCCATCTGCAAATTTTCAAACAAATTTTCAAACGGTATTGAATGAATGAATAGGTACTTGAAGGAAACGCTTCATAGCATACGTATGTACTTTTTCCATCTGCAAATTTTCATGTAAGCCCCAAATTTCAGCTGCATAAGTAAAGAGAGATTTATATCTGTGTATCAAACATTTTCCAAAATATACCACAGTCTGTACAATTCAGTTTGAGAGAGAGAGAGAGAGAGAGAGAGAGAGAGAGAGAGAGAGAGAGAGAGAGAGAGAGAGAGAGAGAGAGAGAGAGAGAGAGAGAGAGAGAGAGAGAGACAGAGAGAGAGAGAGAAGGGAGAGAGATTGATTGCTTGATTGATTGATCTTTAATACACAAGGATGGAGATTTTAGGCCAAAGCCTCGTCTTACAATCTGTCCTCGTCATGCATACATTATTTATGCACTATCATTCATACTGACAATTCAACATAGCAGCATGGTAATCTAATTCTACAATGATAAGCAAACTATTCATAAAAGTACAAATGAGATGGGGGATGGTAAAACAGAGGGAAAATTACAAACAAACAAACAAAACTACAGTGAGAGAGGCCAGAAGAGGGTGAGGGAGAGAGAATGGTAGGTAGGGGGAGAAGAAAAGGGATGGTAGCCAGAATGGGTGTGGGGATGAGCGATTTAACGGAGTAGGTTTTATGTTTAGACGATTTATATTCAAAATATGGTTCACAGACGACTTTGCGAATGGGCGCTAATCATTGTAATCGAATAACTGCAATTAATCGAATACTGAGACATAAAATATTTCTGCAAATGTTGCTTGAAAAGTTTTAGAGTATTCATGGTTTTTTTAGATTCGGTGGAAGTGAGTTCCAGACATATGGTCAGAGTAAGCTAGGCTTGTTTTTGTATAGATCAATGCGTGGGTAGGGAAGAAGGAATTTCGTCGAGCCAGAAAAGCTGTTCGTTCTTGTAAAAAGGCCATTGATATAACATGGCATAGTATCTGTCAAGATTGTAAACATAAATGATGCCTTGTTGAATTCCAACTGCCTGTTCAGAGGAAGTATGTTCAGCACTTTTAGTTTTTCGTCTGTTGTTTAGAGATACAGCTGGATGGAGTAGCTTTGCTGCACGTCTATGGAGAGAATTCAGCCGTTTTGTGGACTCACTACTTCCGTCCCACACTGTTGAAGCATAATTGATACGTGACATTATGTGTGCATTGAAGAAAAGTTTAAGCACATTACTGTTGACGTAGCGCTTTAATTGAGATAACAGGAAAAGGTGTTTTGAGACTGCCCTGCATACGTTATTGAGATGAGATTGCCATTTCAATGTTCTTTATCTATCGTGAACCCTAAAACACGATGCTCATCTACCTGCTCGATAGAAGTGCCATTCACCTGAAGTTTTAGGCAAAGAGGAGTCAACTGGTGTTTTTGGCGGGGTAGCTCTAATCATAGATTTGGTTTTGGCTGAGTGTAATACCATTGAGTTTGAATGACACCAGTCTGACACGTCGTTTAGACTTTCCTGGAGAGAAGTTTCTATTGTCTGTAGATCACTACCATTCGTTTGGAGTGACGAGTCATCAGCAAATAAATCTGTCGTGACCTTTTCATCTGATACGGACAATGTTAAATCATTGATGAAGACGCAGAATAGTAGGGGGCCTAGTACTGAGCCCTGTGGGACTCCATGTCTGACAAAGTCTGAAGCGGAGGTTTTTGCCATTAAGCGCCACATACTGAGTCCTATCGTTCAAGTATGATAGGAATAATGAGATTGTCGGGGTATGGTTCAAGTAGACAGATAGTTTCTTTAGAAGAATGGAATGATCAACAAGATCAAACGCCTTTTTGAAGTCAAGAAAGAGAAAACCCCTGTCATTTGTGATTGGTTCATATTTGAAAGCCATGAGTCACACATTCGTGATAATGCTGTGTGGCAGGAATGATTAGATCGGAATCCAGATTGGAGTGGGTGAAATAGTTTTGTTTTTCTCCATGAACTGAGATACGTGTGTGTGTGTGTGTCTTTCAGTTTGGATAAAATCGATAGTAAGGATATAGGTCTGAAATTATTTGGATCCGACAAATCATTTGATTTGGAAGGGGGATCACTTTGGCGTTTTTGAGCGCCTGAGGGAAAACATTAGTTTCAACATGATAAATTATATATGTATGTAAGAGACTCAACAATGTAAGGTAAAGCGAGTTTGAGAAGAAATGCGGGTATGTTATCAGACCCAAGGATTTTTTATTCTTTAATTGCGCTATGTGCATGCCTACTTCGTGTACAGCAAGAAGGGGAATTTTGATTGAGTTACTGGATCCAAGTGTTTTGTTTTGCAAAATGATATTAGGGAAGTCGGGCATGTATATTCATTTGGTTGGTGCTCTTATAGTTTGTGAAGCTTGAGTAAGGGTATCTGATAATGACAGAAAGTGGGTATTAAATTGTCCGGGGTGATGTTTGTGCTTGAATTTTTGTGAATCTGTATGCTTGTTGTGTGCAATATAGCGTTTATTGCCCTCCACATTGGCGCTGTAGATTTTGCATCCGTTTATCATTTGACTGGTATAGTCTCGTTTGGTTTTTTCAACTTCGTTTGAAACAAAGTTTCTCTGCTCTTTGAATTCGTCAAACAAATTTGCTGCCTTCAGTTGGTCACGTAGTACCATTCCTTGCAGCAATTCTGGTGTTAACCACGGGTTCATCTGCGGATGCCTAACTCTTTTTTGATGTAACGGCGCGTGTTTATTTATGATGCTGAGGAATGTATGGTACCAGAGGACAGTGCATCATTGACGTCTCATTATAAGTTAAATGAAATGGGGAAATGTTTAAGTCATAGAGGTATGCTGCTTCATTAAACTTTTTGAAAGAGCGGTATTGGATGGTCGTGTGACCTTTGGGTGGTGGTTTTGGGAGCCTTAAGGACCACGTGCAGAAGACTGGACAGTGATCACTAATACCAGAATGTACCACTGAAACATCTAGTATTGCAGAGTTGTTGTTTGTGTATACATGATCAATAAGAGTCGCAGTTGTTTTAGTTATTCGCGTTGGGGTTTGTACTAACTGATGGAGTGCATTAAGTGATAGTGTACTTGTCCAAGCTGGTTGTTGTTTTAACATATCAATATTAAAGTCCCTAACAGTAGTATATTTGAATTTTTGTGACAGATCCAATCCATCATTTGTACAAAGTTGTCATACCATTCGTATGTGGAAGATAGGTGTCTATATAAATGTCCGATTATTAATGGCGGTGATTTGGGTTTTTTTTTTTAAATTTCAATTCAGATACATTCGATAGTATTAGTTTCAAGATCAGTTCTGCGTCGGGTAATGTTGGCAATTGATTGATGAATGTATACGGCAAGGCCAGTATGTTGGGATTGATCACTGTCGCGTCGTTTCTATGTTGTATTCAGGTATGCTAATAAGGTTATCTGTGATGCGAGAGTCTAACCTTGTTTCACTTACGCCAAATACTTGTACTGGATGGATGGGGTGACTGTTTTAAGAGTGATGAGATTTCATGGACCTTATTAAATAAATGATAGACATTGAGATGTCCAACTTTTAAGTCCTGGGACAACGGGATTATGGGAAGGCATGGGTAGTAAGGGAACGGTGGCACAAATCGACGAGGAAGACAGTTTAAAAAAAAAGTCACAGGGAATTACAGGTTAAAAAAACAAAACAAAACAAAACAAAACAAAACAAACAAACAAACAAACAAAAAACAACCCCCCCCCCCCAAAAAAAAAAAAAAAAAAACCCAGAATACAGGTGAGAAAAGTAACGTTTGTGGATAACACACAATAATGGCAAACGCACAGAAAGAATTTAAAGGTTAACTATTATGCCTAAAACAGATAACAAAATGTATCTTTAGAAAATTCAATTAGCCAGTAATACAAAAAACAACAAAAAAGAGCAACGTTGAAGCACGATGTCGAACAAATAGAGAGAAAGAAAACAAAGTACTAAGCTTAAACAATGAATGGCGATAACACACACACACACACACACACACACACACACACACACACACACACACACACACACATACACACACACACACACACACACACACACACACACATTTTTACAACGGTGCAAATAAAGAGGATGTGATGAGTGCTATGAGCACAATTCACTTTAGAGCAGATTTAAAGAGTGTAGATGAAGAAAAGGGAAACAAAAGCAAAAAACAAACAAACAAACAAACAAAAAAACAAAAAACAAACAACAACAAACAACAACAACAAAACCCAAAAAGAAAAGAAAAAACAGTTGTTTTTTTATCTGTGATTCACGAACAGTCTGTGGCGGTGAGGAAGTAGTCCTGGTCCCAAAGTCATGAGGTTGGCCCAAAGTTTATTCTCAGTCCACAAAACGACAGCACCTGTACGAGCCGCCTACCTCACTTCAAAGTTTGCAATGTCATCCTACAATGACATTCATCTTCACACACTGGTAGATTGGGAGTGTAGTACCATGAACATAATCGATGTTCTGAGCACAAACAAAAACAAAAATAAATGTGTGTTCACACATCTTCAATGTCCATGAGTAGACAATCTGATCTACTTGTTCGGGAAAAACAAAAACCAAAACCAAAACAAAAAAACAAAAAACAAAAAACACACCCACACACAAAAACAAAACAAAAAAAAATAAGAAAGGAAGATTAAGGGATGGTGTGTGTGTGTGTGTGTGTGTGTGTGTGTGTGTGTGTCAGACACCAAGCACATCTCCTCATCCGCTAACCCATTGACCCACGTTTTTTTTTTGGAACACAATTCTAAATTATTGGTGTCTTCATAATTTAGCTATATTACATCATAGAGATGTCATAGTGACCGATGGGTTATGATTGGCACGATAGGACTCTCCTGTCCTCTCATTGGTCACTATGAACACAGATCAGCGCTACGCTAGGCAAAAGGCTGGAACCGTTGCAGTTCCATTAAGCCCATGCAAGAAGCAACAAGGCGCGCAAGCTCCCTGGAGTGTTTCGACCACTACCATCCGTAGGATCACCGTCAGTGTCATCCCCTCCTGACCATATCACCCTGGTGAGGTCCAGTCCACGCCAGAAACATCCAGGCAGACCTCATCAGCTGGTAGAAAGCAGGAGGATCGAACTAGCCCGCGGTGGTGCCAGCCTACGAGGGTCGCGCTCCCGGAGACACATAGCGGAGAAGGAACAGCAAAAGACGTCACGGCGTTGACGTAGGCGCCGTGACGCCCCTTTTTATTCTACAGAATTTTCATGTAAGAACTAGTTCTTACCTAACACTGTCGCTACCTGCTCCTCGCGCGATCGTGTCGTATCATTGACTCAAGATGATGATTAGTATAGTGAATTTATAAATTGTTTGTTAGAAATCATGTCAGATGAGTGATCCGATAATTGATGCCGTGCAAGATATTCTGCGGTGTTTGTGCTGTCTTGTATGCTGTATCTTTGTTTCTTTCTGACCCGTTCCTCATTGTATACGTGTGTCGTGATTGAAGAGATGTGGATTGGGTGCGTGATGCACTGGCTCTTTGAACGATTCAGATTTTATTGTGAGAAGCCAGAATATGTAGTATCTGGACGATGTTAAATTCAGAATTTGAAGTGTTGAATTATAAAGAAAATTGTACATGAATGCAAGAAATTGTGAAGCGCATAAGAGTGCATGTGTAATTATTGTACTTTTATATGGAAATAGTGAATGATGTCGATGTACCACCTGTAACACGTATTAGGAGGGATTGGTTACCTCTGTGTGTCTGCAGGTGGGATTTGTTTTTGATCTTCTATTTCCTTGTTCCTGACGGATCTTTCTCCCTTGTACGTCACCCTGTTCCGGCCGTCTCGGAGGAGCGTCCGGAGCTTTGCAAGATCTGTACAGCACATGTTGTGTTTTCACCTTGCAAGTGATTGCTGCTGTGACACGCGAGCCTGGCAGCTGAACCGTGAGAGAGTCAGCACTACACTTTAAAAGACTATCGAAAGTGACTCTGTAGTACAAGGACTGAATCCGTCAGAAAACACTCTACAAACTTAACCTATAGTCTGTTATTTGCAATCCTTCATAATTATTATTCTTTTGTTTCATTAATCGATATTAATAAATGTGTTGGATGTGTTTAACTCTTTAGTTTGTGAATGGACTGAAAGAGAGGGCACGGCGGGACATAAAAAAAAAGGGAGAACTTTAACATCTGTGTCAGGCGACCCCTGGACACACTTAAGCCTGACAATTGGGGGCTTGTCCGGGATGTTGGATATCTGAACATCTTATCCATCCCACATTTAGGCCGTCTCACCGCCTCTCATTCAGTTCATTCGCGGGAGGTTGGGTGGTGCCCGTAAAAGATCGTGCACGGCATCACCAACTCCTATCGGATTCACGACTAAAGAGGATCGAACCCACACGCCTCTCAATGTAAACTGAATATTTGTTCACTGTGCAGCTCACGCACAGAATTAGGAAAGTTTGACTGGTCCAGATCAAGGAAAACCCCACTTGAAGAAGAAGAGTGTCGATACAGAAGCACTGTATCGTAGTTAGTGTAGAGAGGTGTTTATCACCTTCATTGCGCTGCTGAGACAGCAAGTTAAACTTAGTACCCGGAGCAAAACTGTAGAGAGAATTAGCATTCGAACTCTAAGAATTAAGTTGTCGTGGCTATTCAAGATCTATTACCAAGTAGTGAGGGTAAGTCATAAGAGAGAGTGACGTAATTTGAAGTTCACGTAAATTGTAATTTGTCGTCACCTGCTAATCCTTGGCAGTAACCTTTAGAGTTTATACATGCCTGCCGGCAAGAAAAACAAATCTAAAAAAACAAGGGTGACTACAGAAATAGAAACCATGGATTTTTTGCAAAATACAAAACTGAAGGTGAGTCGCTAGGGCTTAAAGGTAAGGATCTGGCAGACTACGTTAAAGATATGCGCGAAGCGGCAGAACGCGAGGCTCAGCGGAAAATGGATGCAGCTGAGCGTGAAGAACTGCGCAAGCTTGATGCGGCTAAGCAAGAGCGCGAAGCAGCTGAACGTATGGCAGAACGTGAATCTGCAGAACGTCTGCAAAGACACAAAATCGAAGCAGACATAGAAATGAGAAGAATTGAAGCGGAAGAAAAAATACGCCAGTCGATGTCAAACACTAGCGCTACTTCCAATGGCAGCAACAACGGCGGCGCGAAATTCAAGTTACCATTTTTAGAAGACAATGATGACGTAGATGTATATTTGACACAATTTGAGAGAATTGCAGATCTGAATGGATGGCCGAAAGAAGAGTGGGCCATTCGACTCGCACCCCTACTGAAAGGCAAAGCCAGAGAGATTTATGTTAAGATTCCGAGGGAGTCTATGAATGATTTTGAATACATAAAAAACACTCTGTTCAAAAGATGTCACCTCTCTTCTAGCGAGTACAGAAAGAGGTTCAGAACAGCTAGGAAAGAAGCTCAAGAAGACGTAAGAATGTTGTGGGACAGGTTGGATACCTACCTGATTAGATGGATAGATCTCTCAGGCAAAAAGGAAAAAGATTTGGCTGAAATGCTTATTTTGGAGAATTTGTCGAAGCGTTGTCCGCCGACCAAGCACATTACGTCCGTGAAAAGCAGGTCACGAACAAAGACGAAGCAATAAAAGCTGCGGAAGCGTTCGAAAATATCCGTACCGAAGAAAGAAACAGCCGACCGCCGCGAAACGTGCAGAATGTCCGTTTCACGGGACATCACGATAATCGGGTAAGGAACCGCAGCGTTTCACCGAGTGGTGAACAAAGAACCGGTAGTGTGGAGAGAAAGCCTAACACTGAACAAAGAAACGGTAGCGTAGAAGGAAAGTCTAACTCTGAAGGACGTAGAAACTTCCAGCGAGATTTTGACCGCGCCCGTATTCGGTGTTATAAATGTGAGGGTCCGCACTTGGCTCGATACTGTAAAGAACCTGAAAAGGCAGCAGCCGTTCTACCAACGGTCTCAGCGGTCGCGATCCTGGAAAAGTCACCACTTTGCGAGGAATGTCGACAAATTCCATTCGATCCAAATTGCACTGTAGAAGTGGAGGGCAAATTAGTAACCGCCTTACGTGACACAGGAGCCAGTCTAACAGTAGTTGACAGTAGACTTGTCCCTGTTAGTTGCCTCACAGGTGAAACGAGGGAAGTAACCCTGGCCACATCAGATGTGAAGAAAAGTTTACCTTTAGCCAAAGTTGACATGCATACACCATACTTTGACGGGAAAGCCGAAGTCCTGGTTATGGATCAACCAGTGAAGCCCGTCCTATTAGGCAATGAATGCAAGATAGAGTCGGACGGCAAAGAGGTGCTGGCTAAGATACCAGTCTATGCACGCAGAGAAAGTGCAGCAGCCGTAACACGCGCTCAGGCAAAAGAGGCTAAGAAAAGCAAAGAACTGAAGGCATGCTCAGAACCTTTATTGTCTATGACTCCTCAGAGATTGGCTCGAGAGCAGAGAATGACAACAGTTTGAGTCAGCTGTTTGACAAAGCTGAAAACAAGGAGTCACATGAAGCTAAGGGAAAAATCACGGAATTTTACATTAAGAATGGCATACTCCGACGCAGACAGAAAGAGGAGTCGGTAGAGTACAATCAGGTAGTAGTACCCAAGACATGTAAGACAGAAGTACGTACTAGTGCGGAGTATGTTACAGATTTGAAGAACAGGGTGTATGACACCTGCAAACTAGCAAGAGAAAATCTTTCGCTAGCATCTGACCAACAGAAGAAGTATTTTGATAGGCACAGCCAAAGGAGAACAGTCAAAGCAGGCAGCAAAGTATTAATCCTAGTGCCTGAAAGGCACAATAAACTACAGCTAACATGGCAGGGACCATACCTTGTGACAGAAAAGGTAAACCAAGTAGACTATAAAGTAGATGTGATAGGAAAAGAAAAACTATTCCACATCAATTTGCTGAAAGAATACCTCGAGAGAGGAAAGACAAAGATGTGGCAGTAGTAGTCAGTGAAGACTATACTGCAGGGGATGATGCGAGGGATTGTTTCAGCAGGACTCAAGCAATCCCCATGTTACCACTCACTGAAACAGAAACTTACAAAGATGCGGTCATCAATGACAGTTTGACTGCTAGCAGAAGCAAGCACTTAGGGAGTTCACAGCAAGACATAAAAAGGTACTCACAGATCTGCCTGGAAAAACAGATCTGGAGACTTGTGAGCTGAGACTAAGTCAAGATAAACCCGTGAGAGTGAAACAATATCCTCTTCCACATTCTAAGATAGACACGATTAAAGATGAAGTGAAAAGCATGTTAGCCATGGATGTCATAGAATCAACAGTTTCATCCTACAATGCGCCCATAGTCCTAGTACAGAAGAAGGATGGAAAAGTGCGTTTTTGTATTGATTACAGAAAATTGAACGCAGTAACTATCTTTGACGCTGAACCGATGCCAAACACTGATCAGCTCTTTGCCAAGTTGAGTAAGGCGAAGTATTTCAGTAAGATAGATTTGTCAAAGGGTTTCTGGCAATTACCCATGAAACTAGAGGATAGAGCAAAACGGCATTCTCCACACCCACAGGCCAGTACCAATGGAAACGCATGCCGTTCGGAATGAAGAACGCCAGTGTGGTTTTCTCAAGGATGATGAGAAAATTATTATTGCCACTTCAGCGTAATGATGTAGAAAACTTCATGGATGATGTTCTGATCGCCACTGAAACATGGGATCAGCATGTAGAAGCGCTAGAAGCAGTATTCACCAGACTAGGAGAGACAAACCTTATGGTCAAACCTAGCAAATGTCACTTAGGGTTTGAGGAATTGTCCTTTCTTGGTCATCAAGTAGGGAAGGGAGTGATGCTACCAGAAGATGAAAAGGTAGAGAAAATAAAAAGTGCTGAGCGTCCCAAAACTAAAACAGAAGTCAGAGCATTTTTGGGTCTTGCGTCATACTACCGAAAATTCGTACCAAACTTTGCGGAGTTAGCTACCCCGCTGACAAATCTCACCAAAAAGGGTCAGTCCGACCCAGTCCGATGGAGTGACAAATGTGAGAAAGCTTTCAACACGCTCAAAGACAAATTGATCAGTTCACCCATTCTAAGACTTGCTGACAGTGACAAACCATTTGTTCTCAGGACAGATGCAAGTGACAAAGGGTTAGGTGCAGTTCTGCTACAAGAACATGATGAGCAGCTCATGCCAGTAGCTTATGCTAGCAAGAAGCTTAGTTCAGCCGAACAAAAATACGCGACGATAGAAAAGGATGCCTGGCAATGTTTGGGCCATAAAGAAGTTTGAGGTGTATTGTATGGGCCGGCACTTTGATCTACAGACAGACCATCAGCCCCTCCAGTATTTGGAGAAGAATAAAACAGAGAATGGAAGGCTGATGCGCTGGGCTATTCAGCTCCAAGGACACGACTTCAGGGTACGGGTCATTCCTGGGAAGAAAACATTGGCGCCGACTACCTGAGTCGCGCGTTCTAATGTTTCCATGTAACAGAATGTGTGCTGACGTAGCCAACAAGTTTGAGGTTGTCCCATGGAATCTAAATGTTGATTCGGCCAGTCTATGTAGTCTCAGGAATAACTCGGAAAATTTGGCCTCATTGACTTGTGCCTTACGACTACTGGTGATGGTGGTCAATGACACGTTCTCTAGTAGTGGACTACAAGAAGGTACTGTCGGAGTAGGGTATGGAAGCTAGGGGTACCAAGGATGTGGTAGAGCTTGCCATGCTGGTGTTATTGTACTAGTAGTCAGTGGCGGCAATGTAGCTGCTGTGAGCCGCGAAACAGCGTGTTTAGTGTTTGTTCCAGGATAGGAACGTGAATAACTGCGCACATGGGATAGTGCAGACTCAGTTATTTAATGTTCGGGTCGGGCTTCAGCGAAGCAAAACTTCGAGGTCTGCAAATTTTTGTGACGGGTACATTCTAGAGCACGAAAAGAGACAAAAAAGAAATTGGGGAAGAGATGGCTGACCGACAGAACTTTGTTCGAGCTAAATCATAGTACACGCAGTGAGAACAGCAGGGTCGAAGTTGTTCCGAGTTGTATTTTAATATTGGACCTTCTGTGTCATGTTGTTTTGGCTTTGAGCAGTTGCAGAAATAGTTAAAGTGTTTAGTGTTGAAGGAATCATCTTCCTGAGTTGTACATGTGATTTTAAATTGAAATTTTGATGCACATTTCGGGTTATGAAATTGTGCGGAGGACGGAAGAAAGAGGAGATAGTAATTCCTTCGTTCAGTGGCTTGGGGAGTGCAAGCATGTTTGACGTCACTAGTGACGACTTTCCTTTGACTGGCCAGCCCTGCGAGCGAGTATGAAGGTAGGCAGTTTGACGTCACAGACTGAGGACTTTTGAAGCTTGGCGGTCGAGCTAGACCTACGTACAGCCCTGTGCAGGGCAGGTGGAAATCATGTCACACAGTGACGATTTTCGGATAACACGTCATTCAAGTTGAGTTTAAAGTTTGGCGAAAACCTTGAACTTGAAAGGTGGACGTGTTCCACTAGGGGAAACAGAAGAGTGTTTTGATGAGTCAGTTACGATGTATTGTGGATCGAAGACGTTAGCCTTGTGGTGAATGTGCGTTGTTGTAACTTATCGAAAATGGATTTTCGACTTAAGGGGGGGTGTTGTCAGACACCAAGCACATCTCCTCATCCGCTAACCCATTGACCCACGTTTTTTTTTGGAACACAATCTAAATTATTGGTGTCTTCATAATTTAGCAATATTACATCATAGAGATGTCATAGTGACCGATGGGTTATGATTGGCAGGATAGAACTCTCCTGTCCTCTCATTGGTCACTATGAACACAGATCAGCGCTACGCTAGGCAAAAGGCTGGAACCGTTGCAGTTCCATTAAGCCCATGCAAGAGGCAACAAGGCGCGCAAGCTCCCTGGAGTGTTTCGACCACTACCATCCGTAGATCACCGTCAGTGTCATCCCCTCCTGACCATATCACCCTGGTGAGGTCCAGTCCACGCCAGAAACATCCAGGCAGACCTCATCAGCTGGTAGAAAGCAGGAGGATCGAACTAGCCCGCGGTGGTGCCAGCCTACGAGGGTCGCGCTCTCGGGAGACACATAGCCGAGAAGGAACAGCAAAAGACGTCACGGCGTTGACGTAGGCGCCGTGACGCCCCTTTTTATTCTACAGAATTTTCATGTAAGAACTAGTTCTTACCTAACACTGTCGCTACCTGCTCCTCGCGCGATCGTGTCGTATCATTGACTCAAGATGATGATTAGTATAGTGAATGTATAAATTGTTTGTTAGAAATCATGTCAGATGAGTGATCCGATAATTGATGCCGTGCAAGATATTCTGCGGTGTTTGTGCTGTCTTGTATGCTGTATCTTTGTTTCTTTCTGACCCGTTCCTCATTGTATACGTGTGTCGTGATTGAAGAGATGTGGACTGGGTGCGTGATGCACTGGCTCTTTGAACGATTCAGATTTTATTGTGAGAAGCCAGAATATGTAGTATCTGGACGATGTTAAATTCAGAATTTGAAGTGTTGAATTATAAAGAAAATTGTACATGAATGCAAGAAATTGTGAAGCGCATAAGAGTGCATGTGTAATATTGTACTTTTAGTATGGAAATAGTGAATGATGTCGATGTACCACCTGTAACACGTATTAGGAGGGATTGGTTACCTCTGTGTGTCTGCAGGTGGGGTTTGTTTTTGATCTTCTATTTCCTTGTTCCTGACGGATCTTTCTCCCTTGTACGTCACCCTGTTCCGGCCGTCTCGGAGGAGCGTCCGGAGCTTTGCAAGATCTGTACAGCACATGTTGTGTTTCACCTTGCAAGTGATTTGCTGTGACACGCGAGCCTGGCAGCTGAACCGTGAGAGAGTCAGCACTACACTTTAAAAGACTATCGAAAGTGACTCTGTAGTACAAGGACTGAATCCGTCAGAAAACACTCTACAAACTTAACCTATAGTCTGTTATTTGCAATCCTTCATAATTATTATTCTTTTGTTTCATTAATCGATATTAATAAATTGTTGGATGTGTTTAACTCTTTAGTTTGTGAATGGACTGAAGAGAGGGCACGGCGGGACATAAAAAAAGGGAGAACTTTAACATCTGTGTCAGGCGACCCCTGGACACACTTAAGCCTGACAGGGGGATGGAGTGGTGAGGGTATGGGTTTTTTAAACTTGTGGAACTGTATTAAACATAGTGGAGCTAGCACATAAATTTGCGCTCTCACGAACGCGCGTGCGCGAGCTTGTACTCACGCACACACACACACACACACACACACACACACACACACACACACACACACACACACACGCACGCACAAACACACACTATCGCACACACACACTTAGACAAACGCACACACACACTTAGACAAACGCACACACACGCACACATACACAACACACACACACACACACACACACACACACACACACACACACACACACAAACACACACACACACGCACACACGCACGCACGCACGCTCGCATTCACACACACACACACACACACACACACACACACACACACACACACACACACACACACACACACACACACACACACACACACACACACACACACACACACTGTGGTTATGTCTCACACTTGAGTCTCGAGAACACACACATTGTAGGGCGGAGGCAGAATATGGGAAGTTGAAAGTTGGGTCGCCAGAGGTGGAAGATAGGAAGGTGGATGTTGGGTGGCCGGAGATGCAGGATGGGTAGCTGGATGCCAGGTTGTCAAGGATGAGACCGGGGTAGCTGGATGTCGGTTCGCCAGGGGTGGAGGATGGGAATAGACCCATCTGTTTGTCCATGCATTGTAGGTGGCTGCAGAACCGGGGGCAGGATGGAGATCTGAGGGCTGCTGTGGTAATGACACACCAGTGAGACCAGTGTCTCTTTGTGTTCATATTGTAGCTGGGAGGTGGAGGGGGGGGGGGGGGGGGGAGGACTGCATCCAGCTCTCGCCACATGGTCTTATAATGGGCGTCCTCAGCAGAGGTTGTCTGCAGTATTTTGGGTCGGCGTATTTGAGGCTGTACGCCAACCTGTCTGTGCCTTTGGGGCTGGGGTGAAGGGGATCGGTGTACATGTCCTTGCGTGGAGCTCCGCTTTTGGTGATGAAAATGGAGGTGTGGTCGGCATATACGAGGTTTTCTCTGGCACATACTTTAGTGAGGGTCAAGTTTGAGAGACGGACTGTCTTTTTGAGAGGGTGCTGTCCAATTGGGGAGATGATGGAGGAAGCCAATAGTCTAGCCTGAGGGAAAACATATTTGGTGTTTTCGATCAGCTGTGCCCATGTGTTTGCCATGATTGATGCATGTATGCACGTGTTTATTCCAATGTGTAGTATGATTTGCTGTGTGTTCTTGTTGCGTGGAATGTGTTTAAACCAACGAATAAGATCATCGACGATGAGGCCTGGAACACTGATGATTTTTCTCTTACCTTTGTAAAAATAGGAGGCTTGGGTAATGTTTCGTATGGCTGAGTCTCCTGTAATGACATTTGAAATATCAGTGTCAACCCGTAGTTGTGCAGGGTCAGTGTCAACCCGTAGTTGTGCAGCTGACGAGGTGATAATGTGTTGTTGCTGCTAGTCTGACCCTGACTGTTTTGAGTTGCATCATTAACCACTATCTTTGCTGTGTATGTTTTTGTTGTTCCTGTGGAGGTGGTTTCAGTTGTGGACTGTTGTCAGTGGCCTGAGTTGTGGTGTCTTTATCTGAGATGATGTTGCTGGGTTTGTTTGCACTGTGGGGGACATTTGTAGTGGTAGACTATGTCTGCACTGTGGCTTGATCAGAGTGTGCGTCTGTTTCTGGGTCGTTCTGAACCTCATGCTCCCCATTTTCATTAACGTGGAGCAGCATGGAGAACTTGTTGGAGGTGGGGAAGGTGGACAGAGCAGAATCAGTATGGCTGCCAGAGAGAGAGAGAGAGAGAGAGAGAGAGAGAGAGAGAGAGAGAGAGAGAGAGAGAGAGAGAGGTCTGACCTTCAACAAACTGTAAATCATCCGAAATCCCACGCCAGACCAAGGACAAGTACGTTTCAATCCTTTCGTCTGTACAATAAGGCCTATCTTCTTCACAGCACTGAATACTTCTGGCAAGGGAGGTAATGTTAAACAACGACTCCGGAGTTGTTTTTCCTGTTCCCTTGTAGCCACAATTAAAGACACTGTATTTTCATAACAGTCGATGTTCATGTGACGGAAAACTCACTAAAACGGATTCATTGTCCGGGATTCTAAGGAATACCTTGTCTGCCAGTAAATAGCTGTTGTAGGTGTCCGGGCTATATCTCTCAGTCTGTATGCATCCTGATTTTGAGGAGAGAAAAAAAAAACCCTGAAAATTCCTGTTCAACACAGTTTTGATGGGATGACAAAGATCATCTCAGGCTTCTGTGATACCTAAAATAATGAGTATTTCATAGGCTTTTAACGACCTGACAACATCGTCACCTTCTGAACTATAAACTGATCTCACATCATATGAAGAAATCAACACGATAAGGAGTGATGATAACATTTATATATGCATTTTTGGCAGTTCGTGAAAATGTGTTGAGCATCAAAAGGAGTTATTTCAAGAACAGATCCAGTTAACCGTCTCACTTCCAGACCAGCAAATACATTTACCACTGACCGCAAAACTGCAGAGATTTAAATATGACTACGTTCTAATACTGTTTTGAACCAATGTTAAATGTCTGCACACACACACACACACACACACACACACACACACACACACACACACACACACACACACACACACACACACACTCGCACGCATATACGCAAGCACGCACGCGCGCACCCGCGTGAAACATGAAAACAAAATGTTCAAGCATTGAGCCGCCAACAAATGAAAAAACACACACACAAACACACACACACACACAACACAAAAAAAAAAAAAAAAAAAAAAAAACCAATGAAGTAACGAGCTTCGACCTGCTGGTCTCTTCAGGTTTGTGTCTTTTTCCAGCTATAAATATGTTATTTAGACTATGTCATGCAAAACAGTCTACGATTACCTTTGAATACATCTGTCAGATATGTAAATTATGAATCTATTTACCCTTTTCTGGTTGCTCTCTGTCTCTGTCTATTTGTCTCTCTATCTCTCTCTGGGTCATCTCTCATGGAAATGGTCGTTTTGTTTAAATATCAGTTGAGAATAACCCTTCTCGCTATGAGCGAGGGCAGCTTTTTCCTTTCTTTTGCTTTTTCACGTAATGTTTTTTGATGTTCTAGACAGTTAGATGATTTCTCTTAGATGTGTATATGACGAATGTATTTAAGAACAACAATATGAGATTGGGACTGTGATAAAGTTGGAATACATACACACACACATGCACTTATGTACACACACACACACACACACACACACACACACACACACACACACCACACACACACACACGCACGCACGCACGCACGTACTCACAACACTGTATGATAACGCAGTCTGGAATGAGTATGAAAACACCTGGAAGAGAGAAGAAAAGTCACATCAGCAAATTCAGCACCGGAGAAAGAACTACCATAAACATCCGTTTTGCAGATGACATCGATGGCCTGACGGGCAGTGAACAAGAAGTCACCAGCAGACCGGTGAAACAGTAAAACCATACGGCATGGAAATCAGCGCTGAGAAGACCCCAGTTAGTGGCCGGACACCGATGCCACATCACTATTGATACAACTTTCCATCGGCTGCAGTCAGGAACGTTTGAACACTTCATCTCCCTGGAATCGACCACAAGCCATGAAGGATTCAAACCAGATATCTGCTCAAGGGTAGCACAGTCAACATTGACGTTGTCCAGACAGAAGCCTGTGTGGAAAGCACAATCCACATTGATAACTCGAAACAGGCTTCCGAATGGAAAGACAGTAAGTATCTGATTAACCTAAACGTATTCTGCATGCGATATGGATATGGACGGACCCTCATAGCGGCGGATCTAGGAAGCAGATTCCATAAGTATATATCGTAAATGTACTGTGCATCAAACTAGCAAGCGGCACATTGGACCATATTAAGATCTGCTGACGTTTCGTTAAAAAAAAAAGAACAAAAAAAGCAATAACTCCTGAATGGCTATGTAACAAAACCAGTGGTGTTGTTGAAATAATCCTCAAAGGAATTGTTGAGGGAAGGAGGCCGACGGGGGGGAAAACAACAACAACAAAAACACACACCCCTTACAAAATGTGCGGACAACATAGCAGGATGAACGGCAAAAAACACCTCCAGAGACCGAAGCCTTGACACATCATCGACAGTACCACAGGAACGCGGTGAACTGTTCTTCAGTACAACGCCCAGGTGACTTCCCGCCAAGTTAAGGGAGAGACGACGACGACGACGACGACGACGACGACGACGACGACGACGACGACGACGAGAAGAAGAAGAAGAAGAAGAAGAAGAAGAAGAAGATGCTGCTGCTGCTGCTTTTGCTGATGATAATGATGATGATGGTGATGATGATGGTGATGATGATAATAATGAGGATGATAAGGGGGATAGATGATGATGAATGATGATGATTTGATGATGATGATGATATATGATGATGATGATGATGATGAGTAATTAGTAAAATTAGCAAGTTGTATATACTGTAGACTGGATTTGCAAAAATGTTTTAATAAAAATAACATGCGCAGAAATTTCACATGTCAGTGCACTTGTCCACAAAGGTTACAGATACATGGAGCGAAAGGCGTGGACATCTAGATCAAAATGTAGGACACTGACCACAGAGAGGAACGACCCTGTTGCACACGACTACATCACAGCTCAATTAACAATACTCATGAGATTATAAGCAAACACGACATTGGATGGGGACATGAATGCTCCAGACACCTTATCCTAGGAAAGGCATTTATACTGCCGTATGTTAACACGTTTTGTTTGCTAAGGTAAACAGTTCATGTAGTATCATGGCAATAAAGAAAACCTGTCAGGGCAGATAGTTTACCTCTTCTGGTTGGGAAATGTACAAACAGAAATATTAAAGTATTGTGTTTCTTATGTACGCTCCCGCACTCACCAAACTGATGGGAGAAAGACACGACTTCAAGCTTTCTCTTGTATGGCAGGCTCTCCCCCCTGGTGACTTTCATCTCTACTTTGTGGTCTTTTGTGACGTCATTGACAACTATAATGACCCTCAACCCACCGCGTTCAGTGGATTTCAATAAATCGAAAGGGTTAGGTCTCTCTGGGTTCAGAGATGGAGGGTCGAAGTCAGGTTCACAGCCTGTCCACATACTCCTTCTGTGTGTGTAGTCACTTTCGCTGTGGTCTTTATCAAAGTAAAGGACTACGTAGTTATTTCTAGTGCAAGTTTGATACATAAAGCTGACATTCACAACATGAAGGTTCTTACGCCGTTCTGTGCTCCTGAGTGTAATATTTGGAGGCATGATTTCCAACACAAGTTCGCACATAACAGAGGACTGGTTTGAAGGATGTTCCTCGCTTTTGTGGAAGTACGAAATGTGAATGTTCAATGCAGCAATGTACAGCAGTTTCTGTTGTGACATCATGCAGTTTACGATGTTAGGCGTGCAAAGTGTCACATATTCGTATGAAGTGCTTTGAGGGATTGTGGCACCGACTTTTAGCGTCTTCACTTACACATATGGTTGCTCCTTGTGGCGTATCCTGCGTTTGCTTCTGACACAGTTCAAATATAAGTCTCATGCACGCGCGCGCGCGCGCGCCCACACACACACACACACACACACACACACACACACACACACACACACACACACGCACGCACGCACGCACGCACGCACGCACGCACGCACGCACGCACGCATGCACGCACGCACACACACACACACACACACACACACACACACACACACACACACACACACACACACACATGATGCAGATGCACAGACACACACACACACACACACACACACACACACACACACACACACCTGCGGCGGGGGGGGGGGGGGGGGGGGGGGGGGGGGGGGGGAGGGGGGGGAGAGGACGCTTAAAAATGACAAGTGTCCATTGATAATGCTATCCTTATGAAACAAATATTAGCAGTGAAAACGAAACAGAAGACGGCAAGAAGAATTGAGAACCAAAATAGAAGAGGCCATAATTGGATGCGAGAATAGTTGGAATAAAAGGAAATGAAAAATGACAATCAGATAAAAGAGGATTAACAAGTCCGAACATAAATTGAAACGAAGCGTATTGAGCTCTGAGAAACACAAAATCAACAGTACTTTAAACTGAGGAAGTTAGAAATACACAATAATAATCAGCTGAAGCTAACACCGTTCAACAAAATTTAGCGGCTCGATGTACTGCCGCTCCTTCTTCTTCTCTTTACTACTCCAGCCCTAAAAGTCTGCAAGTTCCCATTAAAAAGGCTGTGGAGGGTTTGCCACTTATTTTTTATCTATTTGTTTAAGGCTATGTCTTACTTTCAGTGACAAATTTCGACAGGCCAAGCCTACTCGGGCAATCTCCCTAGTTAACCTGACTACATATTAACATTATCTGGACAGGTAGAGAAGAATGTCAAAAAATCACTCAAGACTTTGACGGATTATACAGTATGATTTAATGATCAGTAAGTCAAGAACAAATTTTTCTTCTCACGCACCACAAAACTCACACTAATTGCTATAAACTCTAAAAGGGCTGTGAACTCTATCTCTCCTTAAAGGCAAACACAACAAAGATTTTATAAAAGTGTGTTGAACGCAGACGCTCTTATGTAACTAACTAAAGAACAGAGTTTTTAAAGGGGAAAAAGTGTTTTTTTTTCTGATTGTAAAAAGAACTATTTAACTTTCACGCGCTTGCGACGAAAACCAAAATTATGAGTCTCGCAGACAATTCGAATAGCAAAAGAAAGTCTGAAAGTTCCTTTACGGGATTTCTATAGAGAAGAGCAGCTGTTTCCCGAATTAAGTCCTTTCTGGATCATTGCTGTACCTTTTCCCAACTGACAGCATGAGAAAAACTTCTCTATTTTTTTTTTGCTGTTTTTACGTCTGAATTGCTTTTGATGTTTCAATTGCGCCTACCGACCGTTCACACTTATATCTCGGGCAAAATGTGCGCTCCTGTATCGTCACGGGTCAACTTCGCTTCAGACATACAGTCTACTGGTACATTATTCTAGTATTCGAGCAGGTTTTGTTAAAAAAAAAAACAACTTCAACAAACGCACAGAAAACAGGGAATAATTGTACTGAAGTAACATGCCACAATCGCTCTACGCAGGAAGAACCACCATAGTCAACATGGCGTTTAGCGGTTGAACCAACTTTTGTAAGTTTAAGAGATCGTTTCAGAGTAGTGTCCCATGGACCCCAACCCACCCCCCGCCCCCGCCCCCTGCAAAAATCAAACAGAAGTTTTTTTTCTTTAAATCATCTAAATGATTTTCATAATATTTCAGACGTTGCTGGGATTAGAACGACTATGTCCGAATTAGTGGGTAAAGTCAATACAAAATATGTGAATCTAGCACGACGGTAGATACTATATATATATATAATATATATATATATATATATATATATATATATATA
This sequence comes from Conus betulinus, assembly GCA_016801955.1. NCBI lineage: Eukaryota > Metazoa > Mollusca > Gastropoda > Neogastropoda > Conidae > Conus > Conus betulinus. Next base: position 123,649 of record JADBJO010007189.1, read on the forward strand.
TATATATATATATATATATATATGGAATTATAAACAAAGCTTGCTCTTATGTCTTAGATTGTAGAAATAGGGGGATAATAAGCCTTCATACCTGCAGTGGTAGATGATTCTGCCTAACTGACAGTATGTGCTTGAGTGGGTGAATGGGGAATAATAAATGCTTCTCAAAATGGACCTTCAGCAAGCTTATAGTCTCCAAAGCGGGAGACA
>JADBJO010007189.1:131138-167136 GCA_016801955.1 Conus betulinus
AATGTTTACAGCCCTTTGATAGTTTATGACAATTAGTGTGAGTTTGTGGTGCGTGAGAAGAAACATTTGGTCTTGACTGACTGTTCGTGAAATCATATTGTATAATCCGTCAGAGTCCTGAGTGATTTTTGACAATCTTTTCTGCCTATTCAGATAATGCTGATACGTTGTCAGGTTAACTAGGAAGATTGCCCGAGTAGGCCTGGCCTGTCGAAATTTTTCACCAAAAGTAAGATATATGCGGAGATAAATGAATTAATAATAAGTAATAAAAGTGACAATCTCAACCACAGATTTTTTAATGGGAGCTTGCAGACATTTTTAGGGCCGGAAGAGTAAAGAGAAGTAGGAGTGGTATTACCTTGAGCTGATTGATTTTGTTGTACGGTGTTAGCTTCAGCTGATTAACTGTGTACTTTTAACTTCCTCAATTTAAAGCGTTGTTGATCTTGTGTTTGTCAGAGCTCAATACGCTCCGTTTCAATTTCCATTTGGATTGTTAATCCTATTCTATTTGAAATATGTCTTTTCAAATTGATTGTCACATTTTTCATTTCCTTTGATTCCAACTATTCTCGCATCTAATTGTGGCCTCTTCTATTTTGGTCCTCAATTCTTCTAGCCGCCGTCTGTTTCCATTTTCACCACTAATATTTGTTTCATAAAGATAGCATTATCAATGGATTCTTGTCATCTTTAAGGCTCCTCTTGACCTCCCGCTCCTCCCCCCCCCTGTGTGTGTGTATGTGTGTGTGTGTGTGTGTGTGTGTGTGTGTGTGTGTGTGTGTGTGTGTGTGTGTGTAGGCGCGCGCGCGTGTGACATATTTGAAACTATGTCAGAAGCAAACGCAGGATACAACACAAGGAGCAACCACATGTTAAGTGAAGATGCTACAAGTCGATGTTACAATCCTCAAAGCACTTCATACGAATATGTGACACTTTGCACGCCTGACATCGTAAACTGCATGATGTCACAACAGAAACTGCTGTACATTGCTGCTTTGAACATCCACATTTCGTACTTCCACAAAAGCGAGGCGCATCCTTCAAACCAGTCCTCTGTTATGTGCGAACTTGTGTTGGAAATCATGCCTCCAAATATTACACTCAGGAGCGCAAAACGGCGTAAGAACCTTCATGTTGTGAATGTCAGTTTCGTGTATCAAACTTGCACTAGAAATAACTACGTAGTTCTTTACTTTGATAAAGACCACAGCGAAAGTGACTACACACACAGAAGGAGTATGTGGACAGGCTGTGAACCTGACTTCGACCCTCCATCTCTGAACCCAGAGAGACCTAACCCTTTCGATTTATTGAAATCCACTAAACGCGGTGGGTTGAGGGTCATTATAGTGGTCAGTGACGTCACAAAAGACCACAAAGTAGAGATGAAAGTCACCAAGGGGAAGAGCCTGCCATACAAGAGAAAGCTTGACGTCGTGTCTTTCTCCCATCAGTTTGGTGAGTGCAGGAGCGTACATAAGAAACACAATACTTTAATATTTCTGTCTTCTACATTTCCCAGCCGGAAGAGGTAAACTACCTGACAGGTTTTGTTTATTGCCATGACACTACATGAACTGTTTACCTTAGCAAGTAAAACTTGTTAACATACGGGCAGTATAAATGCCTTTTCTAGGATACGGTGTCTGGAGCATCCACGTCCCCGTCCAATGTCGTGTTTTCTTGTAATCTCATGAATATTAACTGAACTGCGATGTAGTCATGTGCAACAGAGTCATTGTTCCTTTCTGTGGTCAGTGTCCTATATTTTGGTCTGGATGTCCACGCCTTTCGCTCCATGTGTCTGTTACCTTTGTGGACCATTGAACAGAAATTTGACATTCTTGCGTATGTTAGTCTTTATTAAAACATTATTTAAAACATTTGAGAAAAAACGCTGCAAATCTAACCTCCAGTACATGCAACTTAAAAGCTATTTTTTCTCATCATCATCATCATCATCATCATCATCACTATCGTCAGCAGCAGCAGCAGCAGCAGCAGCAGCAGCAGCAGCAGCAGCAGCAGCAGCACTGTCTTCTTCTCCTATTCTTCTTGTTCTTCTTCTTCTCAACCTTAACTTGGCGGTAAGTCACCTGGGCGTTGCACTGAAGAACAGTTTACCGTTACTGTCGATTATGTGTCAAGGCTTAGGTCTCTGGAGGTGATTTTGCCGTCCATTTCTGCTATGTTATCAGCACATTTTTTAAGGGGTATTTTCTTTTCGTTGTTGTTTTCCCCAGTCAGCCTCCCTCCCTCAACAATTCCTTTGAGGATTGTTTCAACAAGACCACTAGATTTGTTACATAGCCATTCAGAAGTTTTTTTTTTGTTTGTTTGTTTGTTTGTTTTGTTTTTTTTTTTTTTTTTTTGCTGTCCCAACCTCTGCGCCACCTCAGAGGCAGTGCACCCATGCCGCTCATTCCGATACCCGTCCACAGCCACAGCCCGGTCGTCCCCCCCGCAGCCCCGGCACCGGCAATCTACAGGGAGCAGTCAATGTCAAGTCGTCAAGAGGCAACCCACCGGAGGAGACACTGCACTACTGCCGAGTCACTTCGGTGGTGTTCAGTGGCGCCTTTTGTGATCTAACATACGCAGGACACCACCTACTAAGCCCCCTACTGACTGACGACAATAATTGCTTAGTCGCGGAGCCGGCGTGAGTGAGCTCTCCTACCGGAGGACACCACCACTTCCGTCCAACGACAGCCCCCATGGACCCGCCGATACCGGTGACCCCGACGGCACCAAACCAAGGCCACAGACGTGGAGAGGACATAGAAATTGAGGTCACCATGAGAGCAGGGCATGAAGGGGCACAGAATTTGAGACTTTTTTTTTTTTTTTTTTTTTAATGCTGATCGATGAGAATGAGGATGATTAAGATGATGCTACGGATTTTCCATTTCGGTCTGAGACTACATGACAGGGCTGTACTCTTACGCTTCCTTTCATAATATATCCCGGTGTCAAACAGGCCTGAGAGATACAGGCACCTGCAGTGTTGGTCAGGAAATTTGAGCAACACTCTCAGAAACGCATCCATTAAGTGGATGAAATTCAACTGTGGGGTCCCAGTCTTCCGAACTGAGTCCGCAGCAACTCAACTCTGGGTAGGAGCCGGTCGGGGCAGAAAAACCCACATGACTTCTGATGGGATTCGAACCCACGACCTCCCAGCCGGGAGTCCGTGACGCTAACCACTTCGCCACGGCGGCCATTCAGAGTTTATTTATTTATTTATTTATCTATTTATTTATTTTGTTGTTGTTGTTTTTTAACGAATGTCAGCAAATCTTGATATTGTCCAATGTGCTGCTTGCTAGTTTGATGCACATGTACTTTTGCCATAAATGCTTAGAATCTGCTTCCTAGATCACTATGATGAGGGTCCGTCCATATCTTGCATAAGTATAGGAAAACAAATTACTCCATCGCATTCGGAAGCCTGGTTTCGTGTTCTGTGGATATGTTATTGTCTTTCCACACAAGCTTTTGTCTGGACACGTCAATGTGGACTGTGCTATACTTGAGCAGATATCTGGTTTGAATCCTTCATGGCTTGCGGTCGATTCCAGGGAGATGAAGTGTTCAAACGTTCCTGGCTTCAGTCGACGGGAAGTTGTATCAATAGTGATGTGGCATCGGTGTCCGGCCACTAACTGGGTCTTCTCAGCGCTGATTTCCATGCCGTATGGTTTTACTGTTTCACCGGTCTGCTGGTGACTTCTTGTTCACTGCCTGCCAGGCCATCGATCTCATCTGCAAAGCGGATGTTTATGGTAGTTCTTTCTCCCATGCTGAATTTGCTGATGTTTATGGAAGTTCTTTCTCCAATGCTGAATTTGCTGATGTGACTTTTCTTCAAGTTTAGGTTTTCTATCATTCAAGACTGCGTTATCATACAAAGTTCGAGTCAGGTGAACTCATTACTACTGATGATATAACCCATTCTTATCTGAACTGTTTGAAAAGATCCATGTAAATAAGACATCCCGTACACCTTGTACGCGTATTTTTGATTTCCTGGCCGACATCCGCCATCATCGACCTAAACCAGTTGCTTTGCACTTCAACTATCCCCAACACAACATCAGCCATGTCAATCACAGAGTGACAAGTTTGAGCGTACTATGCAGGAATCGCATCATATTGCTAGACTGAGGACCCTCTGTCCATTTGGCATCAACATTCAAGAACAGCATGCGCATATTCACACCCACGACACCTACAGTACTTTCCACAGGCATACTACAGTACTACTCATTATTTACGTCATATATGTGTTACATGCATTTGAGAAGATTACATGTATTGAGTCTTCTCTCCTTTGCTTACTACCTTCATTTTTTTCATTAGTCTATTCTTCACCTATGCATCCACCTCTTTCCTTATTCTGGTTTCCTTTCATATACGTAGTGTTACAAATTTAAAAGAAAGACAAGAGAGGAGGAACTTTCGCGAAAGACGTCATAGCAATAATGACGAGTTGCAAGTCTCCTTTCACCTATCGCGCTTAGATCTCTGTATTTTCGGTCAATGTAGTGTTGTTTTGATTTATTTGCAATGTTTGGAAAGTGAGAGTATGCAAAAAATTGTTTACTTTTTATTTTCGGATCGATTGATAATGTTACTGGAATATTTGAGAATATGTGCATTAGCGAAGGTTCAAGTATGTTGTAGAAGCTGATCGAATCACATTCGCATGAGCTTGTCGCGATTTCATTCGTTGAGCTTATCAATGTGAAGAATATTCTGGACAAGAATGGTTGAGTATGTTCGAGAATATTCTTTAGATAACATATAAAAGAATGAGAGCCGTGCGAGAGAGAGAGAGAGAGAGAGAGAGAGAGAGAGAGAGAGAGAGAGAGAGAGAGAGAGAGAGAGAGAGAGAATTCTAGTCATTGTCGAGCACAAAGTGTTCGAGTCTTCACTGAATTTGAGTCTAGTCGATGAAAAGGGGGTCATGCCATTGGTCCCAAGGTCCATTGGTCCCATGGTCTGTTGGTCCCAAGGTCCATTGGTCCCAAGGTCCGTTGGTCCCAAGGTCAATAATTCTGTGTAATATACAGTAGTATGTGGCTATCTGAAAAGAGAGAGAGAGAGAGAGAGAGAGAGAGAGAGAGAGAGAGAGAGAGAGAGAGAGAGAGAGAGAGAGAGAGAGAGAACGACGATCGACGATCAACGATCAACGAATGTTTAATGAACAAGGCCATTTGCCCATGTCATACAAGAAAAAGGTGTGGGTAACATAGGATATAATGCAATAATTCATATGGGGAACATTAAATGCAATGTAATGACCATAGTACATATCATTGGAAACGTAACACATAAAGTAGAGTATAAACATGCGGAAAAGGAACTAAATAATGAGAGTTGGGAAAAGAATGCACGTGCACACACACACACACACACACACACACACACACACACACACACACACACACACACACACACACACACAAAGCGTAACTAAGTATTAATTGAATTTCTAAGTTCAAATGCTTTGGCAATGAAGTTTGCAAGACCAAACGTATGTTTGGGGTTTGCCAAAAGCAATGACATTTTGAAAACCGTAGGGTTGACAAAAAATTTCTTGGGCAGAAATTGCTCTCGTAGTGCTTGATATTTGGGGCATTTAAGGAGAAAATGATATTCACATTCGAATGTGTTGGGACAAAAGGGACAGGAATAATCCGTTATGGCCTTTGAAAAAGCGAAAACGGTGGGGTTTCAGACATGACATACCTAACCTAAATCTAATTATTGGTTTACGTAGATCTATATTTTTCATTTTAGATAGATATGGAGAGAGACTATGGGATGATTTGAAAGAGGAAAAAAATTCAAATCGCTGTTTAGACTGAATTTGACTATTCCATCCTTGACGAAAACAATCATTAATCTTTGTTGAAATTCCCGTAAGAAAATTCTATCATTTCCGACCCCTTGGTTTTCCCATACGAAGCCAAATCCATGATAATATAATGTAAAACAAACGGAAGAAACCCATATTTTTGTTTCTACAATGCAAATTAAAAAGTGTCTGATAAGCTTTATAAGGAAGACGATCTTCGTGCATTTTCAAAAGTTTAAGCCAATATTTGATACACCTGGTTCTAGTTATTATATCTAAAGGATATCTGCCTGTTTCGCCATATACTAACGCACTAGGTGTTTGTACACTGACATTAAGAAATCTTTTAATTGCGAATAAGTGTACTTTTTCTATTGTGCTGTGATCAGCTACAAGGCCCCAAACTTCACATCCGTAAGTGAGCATGGGTTGAATTTGGCTATCAAACAGCTTAAAAAATAAACGAGGACAATGGTTACCAAGTTTCCATAAGATTTTTAGTATGCATAGAACAGACCTTTTTGCTCGTGATGCCATGTCATCAAGCGCGTAAGAAAACGTTAACCCAGTTGAGAAAATAATTCCTAAAACATAAACATGCGCAATACTCCCCTTGTTTTGACAGCCACTCAAAGTGGCTTTGGCTTCACAAGGGGAGTATTGCGCATGTTTATGTCTGTACTGTTTTCATTGTGTTTTGTCGCTGAGGAAGGCTTATTGCCGAAAATTTCTTGTCTTGTTTTGTGTCGTGCATTAAAGTTCGTTACTTCACACTTTGTTTTGTGTGCTCTTTTCGCTTTTTCGTCGTGTTCCGGTAACGCTGCAGTTTGTTTCATTTGCCTTTCAACAATAGATAGGTTTTAACATTAGCTGGAGAGGAAAAAAGATCTATACACGTTAAATCTTTCGCTTTTACTCATATGATAATTCCATTCTTGCCATCTGCATGCAATCAATCGATCTCTAAAAATCCGAAGAAAATCATCAATTGCATCAACACCTTGGTTCAGCCAGACATAACCAAACCCATAGATATATAATTTACAACGAACATTTGAGGCCCAGTTTTCTTTTGCCACGTTCGTCCAAATCATACAACATACGATATGCCTTATATGGTAATCTATGCTCATCCATTCTAGTTAATTTAAACCAAAACGTAATACATTTTAAAGCAGAATTTATGTATATAGGATATCTGTTCGTTTCTCCATATATCAGATCGTTTGGTGTTCGTATGTCAACACCTAAGAATCGTTTGAGTCCAAACAGATGTACTTTTTCACAGAGTAATGCTGCATTGCCTAGTCCCCATAATTCCGCACCGTACTGAACCACTGGCTGAATCTCAGAGTCAAATAATTTTAGAAATGTGTTTAGAGAGTTATTTTTCAACTTATACAATTCTTGCAATATACATAACAAAGCATTCTTCGCTCGGCTAGAAGATTATTGCACGCTGCTACAAAACTAATTCTTGTGGAAAAATAAATTCCCAGATATTTGTACACATTTACAACAGGCATGGTTATTCCATTATAAGTCCATTTCTCGCTAGCAGATAATAACCCCCTTTCCTAAACACAACAACAATACTTTTGTTCATATTCACCTTCAAGTGTAACGCTGCCACTGCACGACACAGACTATTGATCTGTATTTGCAGGCCAATATCCGTTTCAGCCACTATGCCACATCACCAGCCAGTAATAAAATAAACAGCTCAGAGTAATCGTGTGTAAAGGTTGCACCATGTCTGCCTCCTCTTATCACTTCTAGTGCTAATCATTGATATAAAGAAAACAGTATAGGACTGCAAACATCACCCTGTTTTACACCACGAGTACATTTGATGTATTCCGTCAGTTTAGCGCCACATCTGACCCTAGCTTTTACATTCATGTACATACTATGGATATTTGTACACAGTTTGCCTTTAATTCCATTTTTCAAAAGTATCGGCCATAATAAGTTCCTTTCTATAGAATCAAATACTTTTCAAAATCAATGAAGGCAACGTATAATTTTGTGGTTAAAACAAAACTGTTTTTGTATTAATGCCAATAAAGTAAACATATGGTCAACTGTAGAATACCCTCTTTTAAAACCCGCTTGGTGTTCGCCCGTCAAATTATATTCTTCTATCCATTCTTGAAGTCTGTTATTTATAACTGCACTATACATTTTACTGCTAATGTCACACGAAGAAATGCCTCTATAATTGCTAGGGTTATTCACATCACCCTTTATAAATAAAGGAAGTACAATAGAGTCTGTCCAGCTGTCAGGGTAAACACCCTTGTCAAACAATGCATTAAATTTTAAAAAAAAAAAATCAACTGATCGAGCCCCTGCATGTTTTAGCTTTTCCTCTATAACCCCATCTGGTCCTGCAGCTTTACCATTTTTCAGTTTTCTTATTGCAAGCATTACTTCTTCTCTTGATATGGTCCGATTCATAGCTCTCATTTCTTCTTCGTTCTCATACACAAGTTCTACATCATTATCTATAATAGCTGTATCTGTAATTCATCTATTTCAAGTAGGTCTTTAAAATGCTTATACCAATCATCCACACTTAAATTATTATGAACTTGTTTACGTTTAAAAGATATTTTTTTTTAAGTTTCCCAAAACTCTCTTTGGTTGTTTACTGTTGAAACAAGTTTTTTCCAATAACATATCATTATACTGTTTTTCTTTCCTTTTCAACATACTCTTATATTCCCTTCGTGCAATACAGTAAGCATCACTATCACTTTCATCCCTTGTTTTCCTGAATATCGAGAGCAAACCTTTTGCTCTAATTTTGCTTAATCTGCATTCCTTATCATACCAGTCATTTTTATCACCCTTTGACACACAGATACTCTTTTTCATACAACTTTCTTGTTTTTTTTGATACATTCATTAAACATGTTCAAAGCATCGTTGCAATCATAATCAACCAAATCAATTGCACGGTCGAGGGACCATTGTGATTCATCCGACTGCATCGCACTAATATATAAACATTCGCAAAATCCGAGTTCCACACAATTTTTTCAATACTGTGTTGTTTATCCACTGGAGTGAAAACACTTACCTTGTTATTGCTCCCAGGCAATTTCAAATAAAAGGCAATGGGTAAATGGTCTGATTCCAATCTTTCTGATGCAATCAGTTCACAACAAGAAAACAAAATAGGTAGCAATTCTTTGGAGACTAGAAATAATCATTAACACTGTTTCCTGTTTGTGATATATATATTATATATATATATATATATATATATATATATATATATATATATATATATATATATATATATATATATATATAGTTGCCATCAGTATCCTCATTACAAATGCCATTGAGTATACATAAACCAAGCGCTGTACACATATTTAACAAACATTTTCCATAACAATTAAGTATGCCATCAGCAGATTTTCTTACAAGGCAATTATAAACAGAACGGCTGTTGAGATGATTTCCGAATAAACCATCGTCACCAGAAACATCAGAAGAACAGTTGGAGGTTCTGCTGTTTAAATCTCCTGATAAAATCACATACATATCATCAAACTGAATCAAACAATCAAAAAGACATTCTTCAAGTGCACTTATACCATTATCGATATCAAAATAATAAGCATAATAAGGGTGAACCCTCTGGTGGGACATAGGTACATGCATATATAACATCTGTTGTTAAATCAAAAAGACTCTTGTCAATCAAAAACTAAAGGCCATTTGGAGAATTTGACTTAATTTCTTGAATATAAGACATAAGTTTATTTCGGATAAGACATAATATGCCACCTGACATTCTTCCTTTCTTAGTAAATTTAATGGCTGGCTTGAAAAAAGTAGTGAACCCAGGAAAATGAACATGCTGAAGATCATCTACAAAAGTTCTACTAGGCATATGAAATCAAATTTGAACAGGTAAGGCATGAAATCCCTGTTGTTTACCTTAGACAGCAGTCCATTTATATTCCAATGTATACATGAAAAAGAAATCTCGTATTGTTTAGAACCATTATTAACATTGCGTAATAAACGACAAACTACACACTGTTTTCCTTCCTGAGAACTTAGTGTTTGATGTTTTTCTTGGCTGAACAACGTAATATCGTCATAATTTATACGTCTTCCGTCATAACCATTTTCCTTCTGAAATGCCCCCTCATTGAAACCGCAGATATTTACATCTGGCAGTAAAACACGTTCCGGTCCCCAGAGACGGTCGTCAGCAGTTCTCTTTTCCTTCTGAAATGCCCCCTCATTTAATCCACAGATATTTACATTTGACCGTAAAATACGCTCCGGTCCCCGGAGTTCTCTTTTCATCCATACTATCCTTTCTATAACTTAACGGGTTTACATGACAAGCGTTTGTACAAAATTATCATATTTAATAGGTATGAAATTGGAACTTGAAAAAGTGTCACTTGATACCACATCATCTCCTGCCACCCCCCTCCCTCGTACATCAACCAATCCAGTGTTCCCCTGTGAACCAGTTCTGTACTCACTGCGTGCACACGCCTGACCTCATTATAATCCATCTGATTCACACGGTTGTCACACCTCCTCCTGTCGTACACTGCCGTGTCAAACTGGGCTGGCCACCACCACCACCCCCCTATTCGCACCCCGTAAGCCTTTGTCCTTCATCAAGGTAAAACTTTTTTCCCTCGATAGGAAGGTGGTCGAAAATCATCGATGCCGATTTACCTTCCTCTCTGGCTTTCTTCAGAAAAGGGTACAGTGATTTACGCACATTTCTGACACGTAGAGAAAAGTCCTCACCAACAAAGATCTCGCTACCCCTCAGATTATGTTTTGACTTTAGTATTTTTTCTTTGTCTTTGAAGAAAGTGCAGCGGGTGATGATCGGTGAGTTGGGCTTGGAATTTAGACAATGCACACGATCGAACTGGAAGTCACCTGTCAGTCCGAGTTTGTCAACAATCAAATCATTGATGAGTCCTTCACAATCAGACTGTGTCTCGTTCGGTGCACGTGGAATTCCATGAAAAATCAGATTGTTCCTTTTTGACCGTCCTTCTAAGTCGTCAGCTTTCCGTTCGTTGTCCTGGATCCGCTTCTTCAATGCGTCGTTTTCTCGACGAAAATCGGCCACTTCATCCTTCAGGGACGTCACTTCCTCCTCTAGAGCCGCATGACCATCTCGAATGTCCTTTACGTCATCTTTGAGGTTGCCAATAATGTCTCATGTTTTTGATATCTTCGTTCATGTTGTCAAATTTGTCACTCACAGACGGGAGCATGGACATTAAATTCTGCTGCATAGTCGGTTCAACATCAGGGTCACGAGGGGAGATAGAGCTGGTGGTAGCGGCTCCTGACTTCTCAGTGTTGGCTCTCCGAGGTCCACTGGAGATGCAGGATTGATGAAAACTATCCTTCCGAGGCCCGGGGTTCTGTTCGACGTCGCCACACTGTAGTAGAAAACTCCCCCAGAACAAGTATGTGAGGAGGCAACCCACAATGACACCGCCTGCCAGCGACTTCACCTTCAATGTCCTTTGGAATATGGCGGCGTATTTTTTTGGCCCTTTTTGCACATATAGTTGATGGATGTCGGCAGAAATCCACCACATTTCATTGAGAGTAAGCTGCTGAGAGAGAGAGAGTGGTGGGGGGGGGGGGGGGGGGGGGGGGGGGAGACAGATAGAATGACAGACAGGCAGAATGACAGACAGATAGGCAGACAGACAAATAGAGATAAAAGATGTATCAGTGCTAGGCAAGATGTCCACAATAGGTTTAAAGTCAAGGGTCCGCATTTTGCAGGTTCTAATATATTCAGTGCTGATTCTGACATTCTCAGTGATTAAGACTGACATTCTGTGGCCAACCTGTGCAGGGTAGACAAGGGGAATAATGTTTTTGGTGATTGAAACTGGCTGTCTGTGTCCGTAAGCACAATGTGTTTTTTGGTCATTGTAACAACTTGGCTCTATCCCGCCTGCGTCAATGTGCAGGCATTCCGTCAAGTATTCACATTATCAAGTATTTCAAAGAGGAAAAAAGTGATTGGTGCCAAGAGTAGGTGTCCGTATCTTGCAAGTGTCCTGTTCATCAAGGGTCTACTTTAGGCAGGTTTTACTGTACGTGCCCCACCTAATGCGTTGACAAGAGAAGACAAATTTCAATTTGATGCTCCATTTGTATATAACTAAGCCTAGGAATGTGTTATAGTAATTCCCCTGGGTCTTTGTCTAGCTGAATGTGTGTTGAACATGGCTGTGTATATTATGAGGGGGAGATCGTCGAGGAAAGGTTCTTGTTTATGGAAGCTTTCAAGTACCATAAGCACTTGGAAACCAACTTCAACATTCACTGGCGTTGTTCACGAAAAAAAATGCAGAGCCAAACTTACAACCAACCTGTTTGATAATAGAAGACCCTCCTCCCAACATACACATCTTGCGAGCAAAAGACCATGGGCATGCCAACGAAGAACAGAACATTAAAAGATCCCTCTTCTTCTGGCAACTGCAGCGTGAGGCTGAGACGAACCCCATAGCACCTTCAAGACGTGCCTTTAATGCGGAGATAAACAGACGACAAATGCAGGGAGGAGGTGATCGATATGTGCCACCACCATTTGAATCTGTTTGAAGCAGCATGCAAAGGGCTAAATCGTCGCATATGCCTATCATCCCAGAAAGTGTGGACGATGTTGATGTCCAAGTACCTTGACTGGAAACATGGGGTCAAGACCTCTACCTGCTTCGTGCAGACTACCGTTGGGGGATACTTGTCTTTGCGACAGGGAAAAACTTACAGCAAACTACAAAGGTGCAAGACTCTCTACATGGATGCAACATTTGGGAGCTTCTCAAGACCCTACAATCAGGTTTTTAGTATTGTGGGAAAGTTTGATGGTTTTGTCATACCCTTTGTCCACGTCCTCATGGAACACCACACGACGGGCCACTACAGGAAAGTGCTGCAAGCCTTGAAGGCATCTGTCCGAAATACTACTGGCCATCGCTGGAGACCATGGCTGGAAGTATGCGACTTCGAAAGAGCACTGAGGACTGCAATCAGAATAGAGCTACCAACAGCCAGAGTGGGGAGTGGGTGCTTGTTACTTTCGTTCCGACAAGAGCCTATGGAGGAAGGTCCAGGACCTTGGACTTACAGGCCCATATCAGCAAACCCGACACCTGGCAGAAGTGGTTTGGAAAGTCATGGGCTTGGGTTACTTACCTGTTGCTTTGGTTCAAACGAATTTCATGACCCTGACCCTGACCCTGGCTGCACACGACGAACGAGGAGAGTCACAAGACTGTTCCCTGTACTTCAGGACTTCCTGGACTTTGTCTCAACAAACTACATCGACGCGGGTCTCCTCACCCACCAGGCGCGTGGAACGTCTATGACCGTGATATGGACCAGAGGACAAACAATCATGTTGAATGTAAGTAGACCTTTATATAACTTTGGTAGTTTTTTGTGTGGAAAGTTTATAGATAATGTGCTATTAAGACAATGCCTTTGTTTTTTTTTGACAGATGCTAATTTTGAAACGTAGACCCTCTTTAGATTAAACAAGTTCCTTTCATTCACGTTTCTAAAGCACGACCCGTCATGACGAAAGGCACATTAAATGCAAATTTGAAGGTTTTGAGTTATTCATGCATTTGACATGCTTGGTTTACATATTATTTTATTAAAACTGAAGAAGTTACAGTCAATTTAATGATAGTGGCAAGACAGCCATTTTGAGAAAGTCATACTTGAAGTTGGCAAAATTGGTGTCAAACTTCAAAGATGTGCATCATAAAATTACAAATTAAGCAGATTTGTAGGCCTGGTTAAGCCATAACACTTAAAGATATATGGAGTTCACATAGTTCAACTTTCTGAAAATGAAAAAAAAAAAAAAAAGAAAACAAAAACAACTAAAAATTGATGAAACTACCACCTTTTGGAACTAGTAGATAAGTTTCTTCTCAGTGACTAAGTGTACCTATTGTCCTGGCTGGTCACACAAGATTCAACCAAGCCTCAACACTGGGTTTTATTACACGATATGATATGATGATATGATATGATATGATATGATATGATATGATATGATATGATATGATATGATATGATATGATATATTGTACGCAAGTCGTCTTTCATGACTGAAGGTGACTTCCAAAATAGCAGTGGAGGCAATTACTGCATCAGAAAGCCTGAAAAGAATATGTAAGTAGAGAGTATTTACCATGGTACATCTCCTCTCTTTCGGCCAAAAGGGGCATGAGGACAGTTGGCACTGGAGACACGCTCCAAAAGCCAACGAGCCCTCAAGGCTGCAGCACACATCAGTATGCAAGTATTGCCTCCTCATTAGAGAGCCATAGTCATTCAGAGTAAACTATATGGTAAATGGAAATCGATGAGTGGGAAAGCCATTGTTCATACGGATTCTCATTTGATATGATATGACATGATAATAATGATATGATATGATATTGTATAATATGATGCGTCATCAGATGATCTTAGGTCATTGCGATCTTAATCTGATGTTTTGATCAGCAGCACTAACTACTCTAATTGAGTGTCTAAAGGCCTACATAGTCTTAATACTTGCCCTACGCTACACCATGGAATAATGAGGTGGCTTATTTCTATCTACACAATGACTGAAGCCGGACCCATGAACCCCTGAAAGTGCTAATTAATCTCTTCTTTAAGCCGTTCAGTGTATATTCCGCCATATTCCACGTGTCCACCACTCTCTGTGTGAAGAATTGTTGTAGGCTGGTTTTGCAGAACTTCGTTTTAGTCCGCCATATGAAAAAACTGCAAATCAATTAATGATTTTTTTTTCGTATCCGTTTGCTTTTTTCGTTCGTTCTTTTTGTTGTTGTTTCTTGTTATTCTTGTTTGTGTGTTTGTCTGTCTGCACTTGTAAAAGCAAACATTTTTGGCCATATCCCAAGAACTTCTAAACACAGCCTTTCCAAATTCTGAGTGCTGACTCGGTTGGGTAAGATAGTGCTGCTCGCAAACAAAATCAAGATCAAAGGTCTATGTCAAGGTCACGCAGATTGTTGAACGAGCAGTTACTTTTTCTGTGCAATATTTTCCACATCTTTCAAGCTAGAACCTCCACGACACAGGTGTGTGTGTGTGTGTGTGTGTGTGTGTGTGTGTGTGTGTGTGTGTGTGTGTGTGTGCAGCCTTTCACCGAACCCTCAGTGATGCAGTTCAGGTCCGTCATCCCTCTATTTGGCAGTTCATTTGCCAATTGAAAGACAGTCAGACCCTGGCTGAAAACAAAGTAGCCATGGCACTGAGAGGAGAGCTACCTCCACGACGTCAACGAAAGTGGGGGGTACTGAAGAGAGACTGCTGCGACTTAAAACTGAGTACAATGTTGGAGAGCGCGATTCAAACTGGCACTGGAAGGCCATCAGTTTCTGCAGTTTGTAGGCATTGCATAAAGCTAACAGTGACCGTAAGCCTAGTAAAAAGAATCAAAAAGTTTGTGTTCATGCGGGGTAGGATACACAAATACTTCTTTTCAAAACCCCTTCTGAGTGTTCATAATTCTGTACGATTACAATTTTTTTGTTCATGTGATTTTCTTCTGTTTCAGATTGGGAAAATAGAAAAAGATCTTAGCTTTTGTCAAAATCATAGGGATAGTCAAAAATGACCAAAGAGACTTTATTTCAATTTCTAGCCTTTTCTGTAACAAATGTGTGAACTAAACTGGACGTGAACAAAGTAGGATAGTAAAAACAATGACAAAAAAGAATTTAGTTCATTTTCAAGCCTTTTTTTCAACAAATGTCACTCGTTGTGTGTGAACTAAGTTGGATGTGAACTAAGATATATAATCAAAAATGACCGAAAAAGAGAGTCTCAGTTTCAGATTTGGAAGACAGAGAGAAATTGTTTATTTCAAAGTCAAGGGGTAGACAAAAACCGACCCAAAAGACTTTGGTTCATTTTTAAAACCTTTTTTAAAAACAAATGTGTGAAGTAAATAGGATGTGAACTAAGTAGGAATGTCACAAAATGACCAAAAAGACTTAAGTTCATTTCCAAGCCTTTTTAAAAATGAATGTGCGAAGTAAATTGGATATGAACAAAGTAGCATTGTCAAAAGATCACCAAACAACTAGTTCATCTTAAGCCCTTTCTTAACTGTGTGAAGTAAACTGGATATGAACTACGTAGGATAGTCAAAGAATGACCAAAACAACTTAAGTTCATTTGAAAGCCTTTTTCTGTTAATAAAATCAGATGTAAACAAAGTAGGAAACATGACCAAAAAGACATCAGTTCATTTTAAGACATTTTTTTTAAGCAAATGTGTGAACTGAATTGGATGTGAACTAAGTACGATACTTACAAATGAAAAAAAAAAAGATAAAAAAAAAAAGAAAACATCCAAGGGTGCTGGGGAGAACCCAGAGAAACACTTTTTCCACCAGCCATTGGAGCAATCCTGCACCACCCTCGGACCAAAAAAAAAAATTAGTTTATTTCTAAGCCTTATTTTAAAAATGTATGAGCTAAAATAAATGTGAACTTAGTAGGATAGTTAAAAAATGATAAAAAAAAAAGACTGGAGTTCATTTTTCTTTCTTTTTTTACAAACGTGTGAACTTGATTTTTAAAAACATGATTATTTTCCTGGAGGGTGGATGAGTGTTCATGATATAATTTGATTGTAACAAGTAAACTGGGTCCTTCTGGTAGCTGAGATTGTTCATGGGGTCGAGTATGTGTGCTTGTTAAATACACAAAAAGAAGGAAACACTTGCCCCCCACCTCCCCCCCACACACTCTCTCTCTCTCTCTCTCTCTCTCTCTCTCTCTCTCTCTCTCTCACTCTCTCTCTCTATCACTATCTCTCTCTCCCCACTTCTCCTCTCTCTCTCTCTCTCTCTCTCTCTCTCTCTCTCTCTCTCCCCCTCTCTCCCCCCCTTCCCCCCCTCCTCTCTCTCTCTCCCTCTCTCTCTCTCTCTCTCTCTCTCTCTCTCTCTCTCTCTTCCTCTATCTCGCTCTCTGTTTTGTCTCTTCCCGTGTGTGTGTGTGTGTGTGTGTGTGTGTGTGTGTGTGTGACAAAACGCTTGACGAGTCCATTTGATTGGTCCCACTTGCAGTTTTCTGTATAAGTACAAACGCCATTCTCCCTCCTTTCTCTGTCCCTTCTGTCACACAAGAGGCTGAATAGATTTCAATTCTATGCCAATTCTCCCTTCTCACCCCCCCCCCCCCCCACCTCCCATCACTTGACACAAAGGCACCAGGCCTTCTCTCCTCTCCCCCCCTTCCTCTAGAACGGCATGGGCCGCCCAGGTTAACGCCGTATGTTACAAGAAAAGGTTACATCATGGCGCGCACGAGGGCTTCAATGTTCTCTTTCAAACTTTTCCTCTTTCAACCCTCCCTCACTCCTTAACGTGGCAATGTAACACTGTTGCTCCCCACCCCACCCACCCCCCAACTGACCCGCGTGTGGCCTCACTTCACACCAAGACCAGCAAACTCCCTCCTTCTCGAAAACCTCCACACCCCACCCCCTCTCCTTCCATATCCACCGTCCTCACTGCGGACACCTGGTCCATGACGACATTGTGATGACCCTCGCTGGTCTCATTAGCATTTGATCTAAAAATGTGTGCATAAATTATCAGTTGTTGATCTCAGCGTGTAGGCCCGGTATAGTTCAAACGTCTGCACTTGGACCAATCCACAGAAAGGGGTGACAAAATGACAGGCAAACCGTCCCCCTTTGTTTCATTTGATTGACATCCTATGACTGTTTAGTATTTAAAATAGGGACACTGAGCACTTCCTCTCCACTTTCCCTGAAGACCAGCTCTAGATCAGTACTAAGGAACAAGACAGGCGCCAGGGTTTTAATCAAGAGAGAGGGCATGGTAATCTCCCTCTGATCTGAAAATCCGGTCTAACGTTTCACTGATTCATCCCAGGAAATGTGAGTTGAAACTATGTTTCACATTTTGAATCTATGCATTGATTTTATGTATACCATGTGGTTTAGCATTGTAACTTTGTGACAATACTTGGTGACATTTATCAAAATTATGAATGATTATTCTGGGTAGTAGTTTGCTTTCTACAACATTGCTTGCCACCATGTGGTAAAAGTGGTTACGATTCTTTGTTAGCAATCTGACAACTATTCCTTGTGTTCAACCTGACTTTTGCCAGTATGCAGTTCTATTGGTTAAGATGATAACTGAATGATAAACTTAGATCAGAAAACAGTATGCCTGTACTAGGTGAAAACTGCTAAGCTGATTTATAAGTACTGGTGATGGTTGGAATCATTTGTAGTGTGTGACTTTAAGTCTGCACCACACGAGTATTTGGGCTAGTGTATTCCAAGTTAATGTAATTCAATTCATAAGAAACCTTGAAGAGCTGTTTGGCTGAAACTGTTTAACATTGTGTTAATGTCTCCTACCCTTTTGTAAGCTTAACTCTGCCTTTAAACGAAAGCGGAGATTGATAGTTATAGTGGAAACTCTAGAATAGAGCACACATTTGCTGGCTGAGTTCTCACACCTCTTCTGAAAGATAAGAGGGTAATTATGTGAACTCGACAAGCCAGCCACCCAGCTACTTAACTACAGTCCAGGTTCTCTTTATCGCAGACCTGGGACCGTGGTTATGCTACCAACTGTGGCTAAACCAGACACTAAAGCTATGCCAGAAACTGGGGTTATGCCAAACACCATGGCTACACCTTAACTCGGGGCTATGCTACAACCACTGGACAAGACCAGTTGTGAAGACACATCATGGCTCAGCACTACAGCAACAGGTCTACACAGCAGGATCAGTCATCAGCCACAGGAGAGATCAACTACCCTTTCCAATACAAGATAAGGCTGTTCATCCCAACGGACACAATTCTCACAGAACTTTTCCTCACTTAAAGATGAAATGGTGAGAACTAAAAGTCAGCCTATAGAACAGACATGTATATACTTACCAGTGTGTAAGAAAGTAAAGTTGATGTGTAAAATTGAACTTAACTTGTGTCAGTTCTCTGTTGTTCAGTCAGTGTTGACTGTTTGAACTTCTCTCTTCAATTCTGTCTCTTGGAGCTAGAAGTACTCTTAAGAGTATGGGCCTAAAGAAACATATCTCAGAGCCACTATCAGGAGTTTCAACAGTACCCAGAATAAATATAAATTTTTTTCGATGACTAGTACCAGAAAGTTGCTCCTTCCACCACAAGTAAGAAAGAGGGTGGAGGTGAAATGTTACTACAATTCTCCTACAGAAATTATTCCCAGTCCTTCCTGTAGAGGACCTGCCTACACTCCCAGCATCTCATCACAGTGTGTGTGTGTGTGTGTGTGTGTGTGTGTGTGTGTGTGTGTGTGTGTGTGTGTTCGCGCGCACGCGCGCCTGTGTACCTGTGTGTGAACGTCTGTGTTTATGGGGTATAGTCCATTCAATTGAGTAATCTTTAAACGATTGCTTTGGATGGCTAACAGATATCGGTTTTACATCACCAGAATCGTTTGACCACTGATTACTATGAGCGTGATGAACCTTTGAAAGCGAATCTGTAGCTCACATGAGCAGAAGAGAAAAATGAATGTTAAAATTTGACTGTTTACTGCAGGAACACAGATAGCAAACTCTGGTTAAGGAGCCCTTTATCTACATACTAAAGATCCAGGTCATATGATAGGATATAAAATTTCCATTTCCACAATTGAATTTTGCAGTGTCATGTGACTTTAGACTATAAAACCAGAAAACATGCTCAGTTCTATACATTGTATGTAAACCCATATTAATTGCGCTGTTACAAACCAAAATGGTTCTCTGATGTCGTTATAATGTGACCAGTCGTCTGATATCGCATCATATGGAAAGGGACGTAAACCCCCAATAACCAACCGGGGGTACCCATTCTATACTAAGGGCAGCTCAGTAGCTCAGCTGGCAGAGTATCTACCTTGTGATCTGGTCACAATATACTGACACTATCGAACCAGTTTGGCTGATAATGTCGCAATAATATGTCTCACACAGTCCAATTCGGGATTTGAACCTGCAACCTTATGGTTGCAAGTCAGAAGCTCTACCAACTGAGCTAGCCTGGCTGCACAAGGCTGCTGCACACACAGACTGTACAAGTCACACCTCCTAATCAAAGAGTCATTGTAAACTACAAAAAATAAAAAAAAGAAAAAAACAAATGAACAGAATAAATGGAATTCCATGAAAAGGAACCCCACTGATCATACAGCCTCTCAGTTTGCTGTCGTCCCCAAAGTCAAACTTATATCAAAGACCGTAATAAAAGCCAATAATCACATTCTTATCTTTTTGCCTGGTTGGGTGTCAAATTTCTTTGACACCAGGTTATTGCGTACACTTGCAAGATATGGACTCTATGGGTTGGTCCCAAGCCTTTTCGCACTTGACAGGTTTGACTGTAGTGTCAATGTGCACCACAGCATGCCAAGCTGGTTCCACCATTTTCCAAGTTAGCCAAGATTATGCCAATATATCTCCAAATAGCCAGGATGGTATCAATAGCTTTCCAAGATAACTAAGATAGAGCCAGTATCATTCAGAGCGCGCCAAGCTAGTTCTACTGTGTTCTCAAGATAGCAAAGATGATGTCAGTGTGTTCCCAATATAACCATCATGATATAAATATTCTCCCAAGATACCTAAGATAGTGCAATATGTTCCTCAGTGTGCCAAGCTATGTTACTCTTAATTCCCAAGATAGCCAAGTTGATGCCAATATGCTTCCAAGATAGCCATGATAATGCAATTATTCTCCTAAGGTATCTATGGTGTCAGTATGTTCCCCTGCATGCCAAACCAGTTCTACCATATTACCAAGATAGCAAAGATTATGTCAAGATTATGCCAATATGTTCTCAAGATAGCCATGATAGTGCCAATATTCTTCTAAGATAAGTAAGATAGTGTTAATTTGCTCTCCAGCATTCCAGACTAATTCTAAGAAAGAGGGAGGTCACGTGATGGTGGGAATAATCAATGACTCTAAGCTCTCGAGGAAAAGACGATTTACTGAAGTTTTGGAGGCTGACAAAGTTTAAAAGGGTACACAAACACAAAAGCAGGTATCCTACAGGAGTTCCTCATTCACTGGAATCATTTTCGGAGCACCACAACTTAGAAATATCTCGCAGCAAGAACCGACTGTCCGAATCTTCATAACCGGAAGTAGGCAACTTTCGCTCACTAGCACGAACCCAGCCAGAAGTCATCGAAGTTTTTCGTTACAAAAAGCACCCTTCAAATGCTCTCAAGTGAATTCGAACCCTAGAGACAAGAACAATAGTCTTGAGTAGGTGAGTGATGTTGCACTTTTTACCTGGAATAGCAAGAATGCCGGCTGAAGCACTCGTAGTACGATGTCTGACCAACCAAGTGCCGAGCGTGTAATCGCCCATGCACTGAAAACTGCAAAGCCCTGCAATGCGCACTAAAAAATTACTGCTATGAAATTCAACCATGTGAGATTTCAATAACTGGATATGAACTTTTTCACACTTTAGACCAACCAGGAAGAGGCATATGTTTTCATATAAAGAAGGAACTCAAACCATCGCCGATCACTATTGAGAACAGTTTTGAAGAGACCATCTTTGTTAGCTGCCAGCTTGCAAACAATGAAACACTGGTGCTAGGCCTTATATACCGCAGTGCAAGTATGAAGTCACACGAGGCAAATGAAAAACTGAACAACACTTTGATGAAAGCAGCAAACCTTAAGGCAGACCACCTAGTAATTATAGGTGACTTCAACTTCCCTGAAATAGACTGGAGGCAAGAAAAGAGCACTGTGGGCGGAGACCAAGCTGTGACCAAGTTCTACAATGCTACAAAAGATGCGTTCCTCATCCAGCACCAGCTAGAGCCAACGAGGATCAGAGATGGACAGAAGCCTACTCTTGACGACCTAGTCTTCACAAACAGAGACGACATTGTCACTGAGGTTACCCGGGCAGGGGCGCTAGGTAAGAGTGACCACTGTACTCTCCTAATTGACTTGAATCTTACGCTCCCACCCAGCCAAAACATGACAGGTACAAATATCACAAGGCTGACTACGATGAAATCAGAAATTTCCTAAACCAAGTCGACTGGAAAAAAGAACTGGAGAACAAGAACACTGAGGAGCAATGGGAAACTTTTGTAAAAATAGTCAATGAGGCAAAGCGTAGATTTGTACCTAAAGGCAAGGCAGACAGTGCAGCCAGGAAGAAATGGCTTGACAACGAAACATTGGAAATTGTTAGAGAGAAGCACCGCAGATATAGGAGATGGCTCAGAACAAGAACTGATGAAGACTTTAGGGAGTATGCCAAAGCTCGCAACAAGACTTTTCGGGCATGCCGCAAAGCCAAGGCCAGGTTTGAACGCACCATCGCCGAGGAAGCTAAAGTGAACCAGAAACCTCTCTGGTCATACGCGAAATCAAAAACTAGCACCAGACTGACATATCTGACTTGAGGAGGGATGACGGCTCAATTGCAAAGACAGACAAAGAGAAAGCACAAGTACTCAATATTTTTTTCCAAAGTGTTTATACTAAAGAACCAAATGGAGATCTGCCAAAGCCACCAGAGTATGATTTCGAATCGGCTCTCACAAACTTTAGCATCATGGAAGAAGAGGTGAAGAAACTACTCAAGGGGTTGAAGACAAATAAGGCTGCAGGCATGGGCGGCATACCAGTAATTCTCCTTGTAGAGATGGCAGACTCAATAGCGTTACCCATCAGCAATATCTTTCAGAAATCTTTGGAGGAAGGCCGCATCCCTAATGACTGGCGAAAGGCAAATATTACCCCATTTTTCAAGAAGGGGAGCTGCTCATCCCCAAACAATTACAGTCCTGTCAGCCTGACTAGCATCCTATGCACATCAATGGAAACACTTGTTAAAGCTAAAGTTCTAGAGCACATGCAGCATAACCATTTGATATGTGAACAACAACATGGCTTCACACCTGGCTGTTCCTGCAGTACTCAGCTGTTGGACACCTTGGACTTCTGGACCCAGACACTTGATGATGGTGGGAAAATTGATGCGGTATACACAGACTTCAAGAAGGCTTTTGACAGTGTGCCCCACCATCGTCTCCTGCTGAAGCTTGATGCACTTGGAGTCTGAGGCAATGTCCACACATGCATCAAAGACTTCCTGACAGATCGAATGCAAGTGGTCACAGTGAATGGCGAGACATCAGAGGAATCTGCAGTAACAAGTGGCATCCCACAAGGAAGCGTCCTCGGCCCCCTGCTGTTTGTCGCCTACATCAATGACCTGCCCTGACATGCCAAGAACGAAGTCCGCATCTTCGCTGATGACACTAAGCTATTCACACGGAGTGATAAAGTTGAGGCTCAGGAGTCCTTACAAGAAGATCTGGACAACTTATGCAACTGGTCAGAGAACTGGCTCCTTAGTTTCCACCCCCAGAAGTGTTGCATGATGAGATTAGGGCACAGTCCAGATGAGCACACATACACCATGAAGATGACAACAGAAGGCCAGGAAAGTAGGCAAACTTAGTTGAGACAGAAGCAGAGAAGGATTTGGGGGAGTAGTGGTCGATAGGAAACTGACGTTCAAGAACCACGTTGCCCAAGCTACAGCCAAAGCCAATCGAACACTTGGAGTAGTCAGAAGATCCTTCGACCACCTCTCAGATCGTACCTTTGTTCAGCTCTACAAGTCACTGGTTAGGCCGATGCTGGAGTATGGACATTCTGTTTGGTCCCACACTACTGGCAGAAAGGTCTACAGCAGGATGTGGAAGACGTGCAGCGTCGAGCTACAAAATTTATTGGAAGACTGAAAGAAAAGCCCTACCCTGAACGTCTCCGAGAACTGAAGCTCCCCAGCCTAGAATTCAGAAGGCTCCGAGGCGACATGATTGACACATACAAGTACGTCACAGGGATCTATAATGCAACAGGCCCGCAATTTAAACCAATGAACCGATGAAGCGATGAACCGATCTTGGAAAGATCTTTCAACATGGAAAACTACAAGTACAAGTAAGTACTGTTTTCCCAAGATAGCCGAGATGATGCCATTATGCTCCCAAGATAGCCATGATGATGCAAATATACTCCCAAGATAGCTAAGATTGCATCAGTATGCTTTCAACATGCCAAGCTAGTTCTACTGTGTTCTCAAGATAAGCAATATAATGCCAATATGCTTCCAAGATAGCCATGTTAGTGCCAATATTAGCCAAGATAATACCAATATCCTCCCAAGATAGCCAGACATAAACTGTATAATACACGGAATTGGGATACAATAGAATTTCTCTCTTGAGAACTCTCTGCTGCCTCGCTGTCTGTGAGGGTTTCTTTCTAATGGATCCAATGGACTCTGGGACCCTAACCCTAACCATACCCTACCCTAACCCAAACCCAAGGTCTGTTGGTCCCAAGGTGAGTGATATACAGGAGTATATGGCTATCTTGAATCGGTGCCAACATTAGTCAAGATAGTACCAATATGCTCCCAAGATAGCCAGACATAACTGTGT
Organism: Conus betulinus; assembly: GCA_016801955.1. NCBI lineage: Eukaryota > Metazoa > Mollusca > Gastropoda > Neogastropoda > Conidae > Conus > Conus betulinus. Next base: position 155,593 of record JADBJO010007189.1, read on the forward strand.
AATACATGGAATTAGGATGCAGTAGACTTTCTCTTCTGAGGACTCTGTTGCCGCGAGAGTTTCTTTCTAAATAGATCCAATGGACCGTGGGACCCTAACTCGAACCCTAACGCTCACCCTAACCCTAACCCAAGGTCCGTTGGTCCCAAGGTCCGTTCCCGGCTGTTCAGAGCAAGCCACTTAGTTTTGAGAGCCATGGGAGTTTACAGCTCGCCCACAACTGCAGAGGCCAAGCTGTGAATGCAGGTCAGGGAAAGGGGTGTTTTCTGCAGGCTGCTCCCGACCAGCCAGCTAACCGTGCTGTACTCGGCGAACTGATTGTCATCTGTGTAAAGCTGGTCTAGCAACAATGTGTTCAGTATTGCTGAGCGGCCATTACAAGTGGGACTGTTAGTTTGATAATTAGTGGTTGTCATGAAAAAGGTAATATATCTGTGCTCTTGAGATGACTAATAGGTGAATTGCCGACAATTCTCTTAATACCAAACTCGACTAGGTTTATTTTCCTGTAGATAATGTCGATACGGCATGAAAGCTTGTACAAAAGTGGTCAGGCGATATTCAAACAATGTCAACACACACGCACAATTGTGCAAAAGTGACGTCAGCACTTTCTGGGAATTTTAATTTTCGCTAGTTAACTAGTACACAAGTTTGATACATGCCTCTGCTTGGACTAGAACAACAAAAATGTTGTATTAGATATGTGTAAGCCTTGTTTGTTCGGCCCTTTCACTAAGTGTCTCGCATGGGACAGAAAAATAAAGCTGTGTGCGTTGGTCCCGAGGTCTGTTGGTCCCAAGGTCTGTTGGTCCCAAGGTCCGTTGGTCCCAAGATCCATATAAATCTGTGAAACATATAGTAGTATCTTGATGTTAGTGCCAATATTTGCCAAGATAGTACCAATATGCTCCCAAGATAGCCAGACATAACTTACAACAGAATCGGGATGTAATAAACTTTCTCTTCTGAGGACTTTCTGCTGCCACACTCTCTGCAAGAGTTCTTTTTTACTGGATCCAATGGACCATGGGACCAACGGACCTTGGGACCAACAGACCTTGGGATTAACGAACCTTGGGACCAATGAACCTAGGGACCAATGAACATAGGGACCAATGAACCTAGGGACCATGGAACCTTGGGACCAATGAACCTTGGGACCTGTGACATGCTCCCAATGAAAAGCTGCCATTTCGTTGCCAGGCAGACCCTGGTCACCGTGCATCCCCCCCTCCCCCTTTTTGAGGTGTGGTCTTGTGTTTGCCAGCCAAGAGATAGTTAAGGAATCTCTGAAGATCTTGTGGTAGGATATCATGTTGCTGTAGAAATTCATCTGTTGGTGGCCATGGCAAACTTTCTGATTTCTTGAAGGCCTCTGTTATTACTGTCCGCAGATACAGGGCAACATCTTTCAGCATGTGGGTTGAGCCAAGCTCGTACACTAGAATGACAGCTCTGTCATTTTTCATTTCTGAACTGTGTACACAAGTAAAGACTGAAACTCCCCCCACCTTTCTGTAAGGTGAACAAATGACAATCTGTGCCCGTATGTCTCACTCTTCTCCAACTTCTGCCTTCGCTTTTCAGCACTATAGTGTGTATTTGGGTGGCCTGTCTCATTCAAGGCAGAGGTATATTATCACACAGGTCTGACAGTCTCAAAATCTTCTGCTACTGAAGCACGTCTCTTTCAATTCTTAAACAGACTCTGTCAAATGCTCTTGTGCGACTTTTCCAGGGTTTTCCAGATCTCTCTTTGATGCACACTCTTTACTCTGCCTGCTGCAGGATCTCTGACATACATCTTACGACAGAAAGGGTGATACTGTGCTTCACAGGCAAACAGGTCAAACCCTCTGATTCTGCACAATAGTTTCTTGTCTTTTTTGTGCCCAGCAACTTCAAAAACTGTGCTCCATCCTTCACGTTCAAACTTAGATGTAAGCCCAGTTGTCCAGCGCATTCTATGATTTATTTTTGCTTTCAACCCCTCTTTGTTACAAAATAAGCAGTCTGGTTTGAAGATAATTGTTTCCACTGAGCCAGTAGAACGCCCAGACTGTCTTTGCTCTAGAGTTATTATTTGTGATTCTGAAGATGATTCCAGTCTATCGAGGTTTTTAGTGAACCTTTGATACCGGTCACGATGGCAGCTGTTTTCTGGCCATAAATCATCTGGAACGCAGTTGCAAGCTCTCTTCCATCCAATCTGGAGAATCTAGTGGCTGCAATAGTCTTTTCTTGCAAATGCCTTGAAGTTTTATCAGTCTGTTCTGAGGTCCTTTGCAGTTAGAGAGGTGTACAAATTATCTCTTGTTAGAATCGCTGAAATGAATGACATGCACTTCACCGACAGGCTGTCTTCGTGTTTTCGCTTTCTTGCCGCCATGTTCAGTTGATCATTACACCAGAGGATTCATTCACCTGCACACACAAAAAAACAAACACAACAAAGAACATTAGTAATACAAATCAAGCCATTTTTGTTGGTTAATATGCAAATGCATGCGATTTCTAAGTAGTAGTGTTATTATTATACAGGTACATATGAAATATAGAAAATTTGTTATTTATCCAAAATAATCACAATATCTAGAATGGCAAACTGTACCATATTACTGTTGTGTTTCACTACAATATATTCATTTTATTTTACAGCAATGCTTGTTGTAAATAACAACAATTTTGTTCTGTTTAAAGTGTGTTGTGTCGTTTTTGTCGTCGAAATCGCACATTTAGGATATAGGAGATATATTTAATTTTGTACCCTATTTAAAAAAATTAAAAAAAAAAAAAAACGGGACTAGGAAGTCCTAATTGGTCCTGAATGACCTAAAGGCATTGTTGTGTATGAAAACAAACCCCGAAAAGCCCTGCTTTCTATTATTTTCAATGCATCGCAGATGACATACAGTCTGTATCGTAAAAATGACGGTTTCAGTAGATAGCGCATCCCTGAAACCAAGATATACGATACTGGACTACACAAAAGGCTTTTTTTTAAAGACGGCAAGTCGTTAAACTAGTTACAAAGGTAACAAAAACGTGGATTTCTGGTCATTCACATGAGCTACATTTGACTTAAGTTGAGATTGTGTTCAGCATACATGGAGGGTACCCTTAAATCAAGGGACATAAGTCATAGTCCAAATGAGTTATTTTCTTGGGAACAACCAGAAACGTGTTAAGTGGCCCCTAAGGTGCTTTGTGCACTTAGCTTTAGTCCTTGGGGAGAGGGTGGGGGGGTGCATGGTGACCATGGTCTACTTGGCGGCAACTAATCCATAGAATATTGGGCTGCTGCATGTACGACTGAGTGTCTGTACGACTTGTTGAATCTGAAGGTCAGTTGATTGCTGTTTCTTGTTGCTGTATTCAAGGTATGTAAATAAAAGGATTCTCTTCGTTTCAATACCGCTTGGTGTATTTTGTCGTCTGCAAGCAGAACACATACCAGCAAACTCTTACAAGCTACTGCACTTACCTGTACATGTTCACTCATCTTGTACTGAGGAAGTCGGCAGTCTAGCGTGTAACATTTTGGGACCAAGCTGGGATCCTCTACATTGGTGTTTATTCCAGAGCCATTATTCACTAGCCTGTATTAAACGAATTGCGATTTGAAGGCCAGATCTATGTCGACAAATGCCGTCACGCACCGCATGGGTTGTGGTCTGAGAAGCAAAAGAACTTAGATCAAAACGTCCAGTGTCAAGAAAGTCTGTAGCCGTGTTCTTGTACGCACAGGGAGTGTGTACAGCGTTTAGTGCATCGAGCAAGTACAGGGAAGTGTAGAAAACTGTCATCTGTGCATGCAATTGCAATAAGGGTTCCACAGAGCTAGGAGAGTCAAACGGAATACTGCTGCCTGAGCCTGTAGTTGAACAATATAAAGTATTTTTTCTTTTTTTTTTTTTTTTTTTTTTTTTTTTTTTTTGCTGTCCAACCTCTGCGCCACCTCAGAGGCAGTGCACCCACACCGCTCATTCCGACACCCCATCCACAGCCACAGCCCGGTCGACCCCGCCGCAGCCCCGGCACCAACAATCCACAGGGAGCAGTCAATGTCGAGTCGTCAAGAGGCAACCCACCGGAGGAGACACTGCACTGCCGCCGAGTCTCTTCAGTGGTGTTCAGTGGCGCCTGTTGTGATCTAACATACGCAGGACACAACCTACTGAGCCCCCTACTGACGACAATAATTGCTTAGTCGCGGAGCCGGCGCGAGTGAGCTCTCCCTCCGGAGGGCGCCACCACGTCCGTCCAACGACAGCCCCCATGGACTCGCCGATACGGTGACCCCGACGGAAACCAACCAAGGCCACAGACGTGGAGAGGGCATCGAAACTGAGGTCACCATGAGAGCACGGCATGAAGGGCCACATAATTTGAGACATTTTTTTTAATGGTGATCGATGAGAATGAGGATGATTAAGATGATGCTACGGATTTCCATTTCGGTCTGAGACTACATGACAGGGCTGTACTCTACGCTTCCTTTCATAATATATCCCGGCGTCAACCAGGCCCGAGAGATACAGGCACCTGCAGTGTTGGTCAGCAAATTTGAGCAACACTCTCAGAAAAACGCATCCATTAAGTGGATGAAACTCGACTGTGTGGTCCCAGTCTTCCCAACTGAGCCCGCAGCAAACTCAACTCTGGGTAGGAGCCGGTCGGGGCAGAAAAACCCACATGACTTCTGATGGGATTCGAACTCACGACCTCCCAGCCGGGAGTCCGCGACGCTAACCACTTCGCCACGGCGGGCTGGTTAAAGTATTTTTTTCAGTGACTGATTGCTGACATTAGTCTGAGTTACCACGGAATACGTGAAGAATGGAAAGGAACTAGGCCTTGCAGGTGATTATCTCATGAAATATGTTCAAGGGGCTGAGGAAAAGGCTACAGCAAGAGAAACTGGAATGAAGAAAAATAGAACTGGTAGCTGAAGAGAAGAAAAGGCTAGACCAAGAAGAACGTGAAGAGAAGAAAAGATAGGAAGAACGTGAAGAGTGGAGAAGACTAGTAGAAGAAGAAAGTGAAAACAGAAAAAGACAGCAAGATAAAGAGACACTAGAGCCAGCTGCTGAAAGAGAATTAAAAAGACTTGAATGAGAACAGCATGAGGAGAGATGAAAAAAATTTCAAGTGCGGATGGCAGAAGTGAAAGCTTAAAATATCGAATGCATTTCCCAGTCAGAAAATGAAGTTCCCAAGAGGCCACGCCTTCCAGCGTTTGCGGATGGGAAAGACAACATCGACAGTTATCTGGAACGTTTTGAACGCCATTAAACGATGAAATGGCCAAAAGAGCAGTGGGCTACCAACTTCAGTGCCCTTTTGACTGGTCACGCTCTTGAGGTATACTCCAAACTACCCAGAGAAAAAGCAAATGAATATGAAATTCTCAAAAGTAACCTTCTTTGGAGTTATGATTTTTCTGAACTACGCTTCCAGAAACGTTTCCGGTCCAGTCGACCAGAGAACGAAAGTCCAGCTCAATTCCTTACTAGGATCCAAAACTTTCTAGAGAGATGGCTGGAATTAGCTGGGAAAAAAAAAAAGAAAGACTATGATGGCTTGGCATATATGGTCCTGAATAAACAATTTGTAGAATCCTGTCCTTAACACCCCACACCCCACCTCTTACAAGAGAAAGACGGAGCCTTCGACACTATGAAGAACAAGTAACCTTGACTACAGTTGCCTGACCCTAACAAGACGTTTTGCGCTCTGCACTGATGCCTCTGACAGGGTGTTGGTGCAGGCCTCATGCAGAACATGACGGGAAGCTGCTTCCAGTCTTGTACGCCGCCAAGAAACTATCCAGGGCAGAGTGGATGTATGTTATCATGGAGAGGTGTCTTGCTATTACGTGGGTTGTGTGAAAGTTAGAACTGGTTTATCAAGGGGGTTCGCTTTGTGTTGCGCACAGACCATAAACCTTTATTATTTATTTTTTTTTTTAGATCTGCCAAATATGTGAACAATAGGGTCATGCGCTGGACCATGTACCTTCAGAACTTTGATATGAAGGTTGAATGAATATGAAGACACAGACAATCTGGTTGCAGACTTTTTATGCTGTGTATGATTAACTGAGACTTGTAGACTTCAAACTGGGTGTGTGTTACCAGGTGATATTTGTTTTAGAGTCATTTGACTTTTTTTTTTTAATTGTAAATGTTTTTCGAAATTTTGGGAATCTATTTCAGTGGATGGCTATGTTACGATTACGAGACGCGCAAAAGACGTGATGTAGCAATAATGACGAGTTGCAAGCCTCCTTTTATTTACTGCTTTTAGATTTCTGTAATTTTGGTCAGTGTAGGCTGTTGTTGATTTATTTAAACATTTGTAAAGTGAACGCATACATAATAGTTCACTTTTATGTTCGGATCGATTGATAACGCTATTGGAATATTCGAGATATGTTAAGATGTTCACCAGGTTTCCGTAAGTCAGCCTAGAGTCTAGTGCTTTATCAAAGGTTCAAGAACGTTGTAGAAGCTGATCGAATCACATTCACATAAGCTTGTCGTGATTTCATTGATTGAACTTATCGATATGCAGAATATTTCTAGGGAAGAATGATCGAGCATGTTCAAGAATACTCTTTAGATAACGTATAAAAGGATGAGAGGTGTGCGACTGGGAGGGAGACAGAATGATAGTGGTTGAAGAGTTCTACTCATTGTCGAGCACAGAAGTGTTCGAGTCTTCACCGAGTTTGAGTATAGTCGATGAAAAGCTGCCATTTGTAGAATAGTGGCTGCTGCACGTACGACTGAGTTCATGTACAACTTATTGAACCTGAAGGTCAGTTGATTGCTGTTTGTTGTTCCTGTATTCTTCAACGTTTGTGAATAAGAGGCTCCTTTTTGTTTCAATACCGCCAGGTGCATTTTGTTGCCTGCAAGCTGAACACATACTACTACTATACTACTACTACCACTACTACTACTACTACTACTACTACTACTACTACTACTACTATATTTCTTCTTCTTCTTCTTCCTCTTCTTTTCCTATTATTATCATTACTATTACTAGCATTACCATTATGATTACTTCATGTATTATCATTATTATATGATTATAACATCATCATCATATTTCATCATCATCATCATCATCATCATCATCATCATCATCAAGTTTTAAAAAAATCATTTATATCATCATAATGATCATTGAATTAGTAGTAGTAGTAGTAGTAGTAGTAGTAGTAGTAGTAGTAGTAAGACTTTAATCTGTACCTTCTCCCCTTCTACTTCTTCATTGTATTCCGTAGTTTCTTTGGTTTAATCTAACAAAGACCAAAGTTTGCTCCCAGATCGAAGAGATAGGTGACTTTTTGTGTTGATGCCAACGTCAAGATCCAATAGGTCGAAACGTTTTACGTTCGCTTTGTAATTTGTTTGATATGATCTTGGCGGCCAAGTAATTCTGTTTTTTACTTTTGTTTCCATTTCGGCCTGCAGTCACCCCACTTGAAACCTTTGCCCATTGGTTTATGATGCAGGAAGTCTTTTTGCCTGAAATTCTAGGCACAGTCCCTGTGCCACTCGGTTACTCGAAATTAGAGCATGACACCGATCTTGTTCCCCCCTGAACTCTGTTAGGGGTCATATGGGTGCCACACTTGAGAACTGTTATTTCACTATCCTCTGTCACCACAATCGCTGTGCTCCAAGCTCGCTGGCGCTCTACAGACTGTTTTAACACATTTGTGTGCTAGAAGCATTCATTCTCACGATCATTGATCCTGCATTCAGCTGGATCAGTTCTGTCACTGTGTGGTCCAGCTACTCCAGTTTAACCTGTTTGCCTTTATTGTGCAGTAAATAACGAACAGGTAGGGTAAATTTGTCTCCCATGGTGAGGTATTTACACGCCGGGCCGTGCATTCCCTCTATCTCTCCTCTTCCCCATCTCCTGCCTCAGCCCCATTTAGTCATTTTCGTAGTGACTGGGAATTTGCTGTCTACGCTTGCTTTTTCCCCTACTGCACGAAAAGTTAATGTTCTTTCTTTTTTTTTTTTCTTTCTCGCCTAAAGAAGACCAGCAGGTCGAAGCTCATTACTTCATTGCTTTTTGCGTTCATTTGGCGGCTCAACATTTGTTTTAATGTTTCGCCTGAGTGGGGTGTGTGCGTGCGTGGCGTGTGTGTGTGTGTGTGTGTGTGTGTGTGTGTGTGTGTGTGTGTGTGTGTGTGTGCGTGCGTGCGTGCGTGCGTGCGTGCGTGCGTGCGTGCGTGCGTGCGTGCGTGCGTGTGTGTGTGTGTGTGTGTGTGTGTGTGTGTGTGTGTGCAGACATTTACCATTAGTTCAAAACAATATTAGAATGGAGTCATATTTAAATCTCTGCAGTTTTGCGGTCAGTGGTAAATGAATTTGATGGTCTGGAAGTGAGGTGGTTAACTGTATCTGTTCTTGAAATAACACCTTTTGATGCTCAACACATTTTCATGAATTGCCAAAAATGCATCATAAATGTCATCACTCCTTATCGTGTTGATTTCTTCATATGATGTGAAATCAGGTTTATATTTCAGAAGGTGGCGATGTTGTCCGGTCGATAAAAACCTATCAATTAATGCTCATTATTTTAGGTATCACAGAGTTCTGAGATATCCTTGTCATCCCACGAACAGGAATTTTCATTTTTTTTTTCCCCTCAAAATCAGGATGCATACAGACTGAGAGCTATAGCCCAGACACCTACAACAGCTCTTTACTGGCAGACAAAGTATTCCTTAGAATCCTGGACAATCGATCCGTTTTAGTGAGTTTCCGTCACATGAACATCGACTGTAGGGAAAATACAGTATCTATAACTGTGTCTACAAGGGAACAGGAAAAAGAACTCTGGAGTCGTTGTTTAACATTACCTCCCTTGCCAGAAGTATTCAGTGGTGTGCAGAAGATAGGCCTTATTGTACAGACGAAAGGATGGATGGAAACGTACTTGTCCTTGGTCTGGCGTGGGATTTCGGATGATTTACAGTTTGTTGAAGGTCAGACACCTCTCTCTCTCTCTCTCTCTCTCTCTCTCTCTCTCTCTGCGCGCGCCACCGACGGTGCGGACGTGTTTTTCCCAGCTCTGCGTTCTGTTTATTTGCTGGGTCGTGTTTTATATGTAATTCAGTTTTCCTCCCGTGTATGAATTGACCAAACAGTGCCTGGCGCTTCGTGCATTGTTTCTGTGAACAGAAGTGGATTTTTCTTACTTGAATACGTGCTGTTAAAGGGAAATTATCAGTGTGAAATTACTTTCCCTCAAGATTTCTTCAACCAGTTTATGTGGTGTTGTGCCGCGGACGCGCGGCGAGACGCCTTGATTGCTTCCAGCTGTTGAAGCAGTGATCCTCCAGGTGCCCTAAGTGGCCTCATCTGTCGTCACCCCGTGAGCCGATCCCCTTGCCAAGGAAACAACCCCGGCCTGAAGTTTGTACAAGGGACGACTGTTCGTGTCTGTGGCCAGTGTGTGTAGAAGTGGGCAGTGCAAACCGGCTAAATAATTTGTGGTGGAGATCAGATGAACCTCGTCAACCCGTGGTCCTTTGCTCCGGTTTTCCCCACTCCATCCTGTCTGTGTTGTGCTTAAACTACTCTTCACAAGTTACAGCTACAGCACAGCACGTCTTCCCCGGCCAATATGGCCGTCAAAGTCTACATGTAACCCCCCCCCCCCCCTTTCAACATGGTCAGGTCGTCCACAGTAATTGACGATGCAGTCTGCTGTTAGTAATGTACAGTCAGACAACCCTGAACTGAAAGCCACGCTTGACACGAAACAGAAAACTTTCAGGTGTTCCCAACTCAAAACTCTCACTCGTTGGCGTGATGCTTTAGCTCTTCGCTACCTGAATGACCCTGTCCCTGACTCTCCGTTCAATATTGTATGGGAAGACAGGGATGATGGCAATAAAGTCATAAAAATTACCGCTGTGCTGTGAGAGGAGGTTTCGAAATACAATTTAGCGAAGACATTTGTTCAAATTTACAAACATGACACGGAAAAATGTCTTACTATAACACTCTACTTCCTAAAAAAAATAACAAGAAAAAAGGGTGCTGGCTCATGCTTAGTCCAGGGGTTTAAGTGCGACGCATGGGCAAAGACTGAATTCAAAATACTGTGTGCCATTGTGGGCAAACTCCAGGACTCTGGTATGGATGCCAGCCATGTGTGGGACGAGCACAGGGCGCTGGGCTACATCACCGAGGACGATGCCAACAGTGATCAGCAGGACAACGCAGGAACTCAGTGTGAAGGTCCCGTTATCACTGAACTCCTTGCAGATACAGCCAGCCACCACGTCATCATGCCTGTCACCACGGAGTTCGCATCACTGTGTGATTCACAGTCCTGTGAGGTCAACAGTGATGTCACAGAGACTGCCAATGACACTGACCCCACTACCCCAGAGATAACAACCACCAGTGACACTGACCCCACTACCCCAGAGATAACAGCTACCAGTGACACTGACCCCACTACCCCAGAGATAAGAACAACCACTAGTGACTCTGACCCCACTACCCCAGAGATAACACCTACCAGTGACACTGACCCCCTACCCCTGAGACAAGAACGACTACTAGTGACACTGACCCCACTACCCCAGAGATAAGCACAGTTACCAGTGACACTGATCTCACTACCCCAGAGATAAGAACAATTACCAGTGACACTGACCACACTATCCCGGAGATCAGAACAACTACTAGTCAGACTGACACAACCACCACAGAGGGGACCACCTCTACTGACAACACAGACCCCACCACCACCATGCCAGTACAAACACAGAAGCTATGAATTGCATCCAGTGTTCTCTTTCTTTCACTGCATCTGTCTGTATATCTTGCATCAAAAGCCTTGATGCAGATATTAAAACTCAGATTGACAGCAAACTGAGGATTTTAAAACAGGCGATGCAGGAGAAAATTGACAGTCTGCAAGATGAGTGCAACACACTACGCAATCAGCTGAAAGAACAAACAAAGCTGATTGACTGTGTGTCTGACCATCAAAAGCACCTCTTGAAATCAGCTCGTGACTGTCAACACCAAACCACATCCACTGTAAAGTCATCAAAAAAGTCAACGCAGCCAGAACGAAAACAACTGGAACAATCTAGCGACGTGGGTAATAAGCATAGTGGTGTTACAGCTGACAAAGAACAGACTGTCACTCACGCTGTGACCGACTCCGTCACTGTCACCACCAACACAAACCAGCCTTTGACAGACAGCAGACTGACTCCACCCCTGTCATAGGTAATACCACAGCAGTCTCTGACCGACAGCTCGGTCAAACTACCCAAAGTTCAGGATCCGTCTCCCCCGAAAGGCAAAATTGTCAACTTCATTGTGGGGGATTCTAACCTTCAGTATCCCAGAGATTGTGCAGTACGAGAGGATGTGCAGCGGGTGGCATTGCATGGGGGGGGGAAACGACCTTCACAGACACTACTCTGTAGACACGCTACAGCAGGACTTTGGTCACCTCTAGGACAGGTGAAAAGAG
>JADBJO010007190.1:0-32500 GCA_016801955.1 Conus betulinus
TGTTTCAGTACTCCAACATGTTGAGTGCCCTACACATTTTTGTTTATGTATGCTGATCAGACACGCATGTATACTGTACTGTACTGCTGGGAAAGCTGCTTTTTTTTTTTAACAAACCTGAGCATGAGGTTTTCAGTTTGTCAACTCTTTCATCTGGTAAGGTAACACACATTTTGTCCGAATCCAACCAAAACCCTAAGTATTTTGTTTGTCTAGTTGGGACAAGGTCGTTATTTTGCTGACACTCTTCATTGGTAGCACCTTGCAAGTAGGAATCATCTGTGAAAGATGCCGAAAGAAATCTTGTTTTCTTACATGTGTGTACACTGGATTCATTAGCTTTGTAAACTATATAGGACAGGAAGACGAGCCATCACTGCAGGCCTTGAAAACCCTTGAAAATCAATGAAATGTGGTTCTTTTGACCATACCTCCTTGAAAACCTTATCAAGCCATCAGCTTCCAAAATTTTTAATGTGGCCAAAAAAAAAAAAAAAAAGAAAATGTCAGTTTGATTTTTCTACGTTCAGGCTGATGAAAAAATATTCAAAAACAAATTTTTATAAACATCCTTGTGATCCCAGATTGTCGTCTGCTATTTAACCAAGAGAGATAATTTGTAGCTTCTAAAAAATGTTTACACATGTATTGTAGCTTTGAATTTAGCAAAATATTCTTGAAAACTCCTTGAATTTTGTTCTTGGGAGTCTGTAGGAACCCTGCAGTAGGGAAACAGGTATACTGATGTAGCTGATCTTTCCACACAAATTTTAGAAATTTGCGACAATTTTCAGTCACTGGGATTGAATAGCATGCATGACATACATCAACTGATGCATGTAACAACCATCTCTCATTAATTTTGTAACTGAATGTAAATTTTTCATCTTAAAATGCTGGTATTCCACATTCTTACTGAATTTTTTCATGATCAGTATCATTCAGTAAGAGCCACCAGATTTTGGTATCATGAATACAGGCGATATCACCTCCTCTACTTTGTGGAGGGGATTTTTCAATCATACCCATTTTTAGGAGGTCTGAGATTTCTTAGCCCATTTCTGCATACGAATTCCCTGCACCTGATTCCTTGGCCATACACCAGTCTTTGTCTCATGGTCTGCTAGAGGTTATTTCAGTTCATCTTCTCATATCCAGTATAAGTGCATCAGATGCTACTTCTTTCCACTTTGGCAAAAACTACTTTAACCTACTAGCATTAAAATAATGAAAGGCGTTTCACTGGGCTCTGTATTCAAATTTCGCTTGCATATCATCCTGAGGGTCTTCATCTACTTATGATTGGGTCACTGTTGCCTGGTCCTGCAGCCTCTTGCAAGTCTGCGACCCTTGTGTGGCATTGGCATCCTGCCCCTGTTCCAGCCTCGGCCTCTTCCTCTTGTGTGTATGTCCCACTTTTTTTTTTTTTTTTATTACATATTTCTTGGGACAAACTTCATACTGTACTCTGTGGGAGTAGGTCAGTGTCTGTTCCAGTTCACTGGCAGAATCAATGGCAGAGAGGGAGGCTTTTAAATCATCACCAAAGAGCAATTCTGTGATTGGGACATCACTGTAGGCCAGCTTTTTACTTTTCTTATTTATATTGTGGGAGTTCACAATATTAATCTTCTATCAAGTGAAAGATCATGCGACGTCTTCAAAATCGGTGTCATGGCATCTGTGACATCTTGGAGGTGGCCTTCGCTTTCACTCGAGGATTTTCTAACGCAGCCATCACACGTTTTGGCCAGCGCACAGGATTTCACTAGTCTTTTTCTGTGCCCTGTGGATCTTCAAATAAACAGATTTTGCATTGTGGTCCATTAGACTCCAAATTTCTAGATTGACTTTTGGCACATGAACTGAACAATTTTCTGGTCTCTTTTGTGTTTTTCAAATTTTTCTTTTATTTTTTCATCCCCCATCTCTTGGTTTCCACCATGGTTGGCATTATACTCAATACTGGCAAGTTTTTCAGTGATTGGAGGTCCAGTCTCCTCTTCTGATTCATATTCCTCCTCAATCTCCTTGAGGGCATTACAGTCAATTTGAGTGTCTGACACTTTTATCTTCATCATCAAGAAGGTTTTCTATCTGATGGTCTACATCATCCTCAGCTTCTATTTCATGATTTGTCTTGGGCTTTCATCAACAATTCCACCCTCTCATTGTGGTGAGTCGTCACTCTCATCATCAAATTTTTGTTTTTGTTTTTTTGTTCTGGCTGCCTTGCATGTCTACTTGGCCCAGTGCTTTCAACATGCACAGATTCTGCACTTTCATCTCCTCCCACTCCCTACTCAGGATAGAAACTAGCCTGGGTCGAGGTTTACGTTCATCCTGTATGGGCTGGCTCTCTCATCCCCCCTCGAGTCGGGATTGTTCAACAACCGTTTTGACCATGACATTTATGTGTTTTACTTTTCGCTAAGAATGATTCAACTTAAGCCCAAATAAACAAAGCAGTCGGTGGTAACTGAGAACACTGAGGAGATAAACAAATATGAATCCAGCTGATCTCAGCAATACAACCAATCTTATGGCGTGGATGGCTTGGGTAAAGAATGATTTCTCAGCGCGGAAAAAACACATGTTGATCTTGATGGCTACTGGAAGCATACACGATATGGCTGCACCGAAGTATGCACATCTCACCGATCGCATAGTTTCGTAAACTATGAGAGATGGAATCTTGTGTTATATATAGTTTGCGTTTCTGCTTGCAAGACATCATGTTAAAGGACTAAGACTGCTGTTTGCATCGAGTATGTACTGTTGATATTGAGGAATGTAGATATGGGTATTCCACAAGGATCAGTGATTGCTCCCATGTTGTTTACAATCCTGATCCATGATCTTTCCAGATCTTTGTTAAAAGCCATGCATGTTGTTCAATATCCAGATGATATCGCTATTTGGATTAACTGTCCATTAAGGAAACATTCCAATAAAAGAACAATAAACTTTGTACAGAAGTTGTACCAAAAGGAATGGGATAAGTAATCTCTTATGTATGATGAACAATGGATTACAACTATCTGGAGAAAAAAACATGTCTTATGTCGTGTAACAATGGTGAGAACACGGAGATGCTACCCTGGCTTTTGCTAGATGGTCGAATTCTAGAATATAAACAAAAAGTGAAATTCCTGGGGGTATTGTTAACCCCAAAACTGAACTGGAAAATGCATATTGAAAATTTGATTGATAAAACAAGAAAAAGATTAAATGCTCTTAAAATAATATATGTTGTCAACCATGGGGTCAGGACTGTCATACCCTTTACATCTATTTATCTCTTTAGTCTGATCGAAATTGACAAATGGGTAGGAAGTGTATTTCTTTGCACCTAATTCTCTTTTAAAGAGATGCAAAGCTTGGATAGAAAGGCCATGAAATTAGCTCTGGGGGTTCCAGTTCTTGCAAACACTTATAAATGGTATAAAGGAAACAAATATATTACCATTTAGTAAGAAGCAAATATTGGATGTGTCCAAATATATTGTCAGAAGACTATCTTTTGAAAATTTGCTTACTGAATAAATACCGACAGATTCCAGTAAAGATTTCCCAGAGAGTTCTAAAAATATATATATCCAACCAGTTAGAAACTACAGATCTGACTTTATGTCACATTGTAATATTGATATTACTGCTATATCAAAATTTCCTGCACTACCTCCAAGCCTCCTTGGGAGCACCTAAATGTTGTTTTTTTTTTAATTATAAAAATTATAAATACACTATGTTAAAGAAAAGTGATAATATGTTATGGGCGGGGTAGATGTGTGAATGCTTCAGCAGGAATATTATATTAATATTCTATATGCTGCTGCATCACTCGCACTCCTCGTAATGCACGCCCTCCACCCATAAACATGCGGGAAAACCAAGGAAACAATTCAACAATTTAATGAAAACACTTTATGGAAATCAATAAGAACATTTATTGAATCAAAAAAAAAAAAAAAAAAAAAAACCTTATTCTTCAACCATTGTTGATCATTAGTAGCTGTGAGCCCCCACCTTGGTTCTTCCCACTAGCTCTGAAATCATATGATAAGTCGGCTGTGAACAATGGGTATTACTACCAAAGTTCGAAGTCCTATCACTCATCCCTAGAAAATAAGAGAAGAAATGGATGAATGCTGTGTACTATGAGTATGATATGATAACATTGACATCACATACATACATCCACACACGAATCAACAAGTATCATAGCAAAGACATAGAGAATATTTGCCTCACCTTAGGTTTCGGGGGGGGGGGGGGGGGGGGTCTCTCACACACACACACACACACACACACACACACACACACACACACACACACACACGGAACTTGGCCAGGCTCACACAGTTCTCAATGTCTGTGGGGGCGCCGTCCCACTTCTTGCCTCGAAATGTCGTCGCGTTGTCCTTGCTGGCACGGACTTAACACCATCATACCTGAGGATGAAAGCGAGGGGGTGACCTCCAAGTTTCTGCTGGCCTACCCCTGCCAACTTGTTGGTCCCTGGAGTCACAGCTGGGTGCCAGTTTCCCTTTGGGCTCGCACTTTGCGACCCCCCCCCCCCCCCCCCCAACCTCTCAAGTTGTCGTCCGTGCTGGACGTCTGCCAGGGATGCTTCCTTCTTCTGTTCCACCTCTGGAGCCTCGGCAGTACACTGGGCCTGTTAGACTTTGTCCAAGTCCCTGGTCACTCCGTCCACTGGACCATCCTGTGAGGGTCTCCTATGTACTGCCGACGCACCGACACTTCACTGTTGGTCACACCTGACTGGAGGGTGTGTCACGCACAGGAATCTCAGGGCACTGCCGCCAACTCCTCTCTCACACCTGACACCCAAAGTTCCCTCACCGGAGATTCACGGAAGTCACACAGACGACAGGAATCTAGGAACGCTCGGTGACAGTCTCCAAAATCCCTACTAGTTGTATGTCCCAGACAAACATTACAAGTAGGGCAGACCAAAACCTTCACGAGATTTGGGGGTTGGCCTTTCCCCCTGTTGGATCTTGTTACAGTCACAGACACCCCTGTTCTGTGTCTCAGAGAGCTGCTGCGATCCTGCACTACGGGTCTTGCTCTCATGGTCTCCTCGTGAGTCCACAGAGTTCACACTTCTCCTGAGTCTCAGGCCGCTCCTTGGTGTTGTACCTTGCTTGAGAGCAGTGAACGAGAGCGCAGTTGTGTAAGTCTTGCTAACTTAAAACAAGTCATATGTTACACACACTCAGGGGGACACACCCCTCAGCTTCACACATATTAACTTCATTGGCCAACACATCTCTGTACAATACCCCGTCTCACCAAACAACATCCAGCCAGCCCCCCCCCCCCCCCCCCTCCCCAGGTTCCAATTACCCCAACCCTACTCATACACAGGCACACATATCTCATATGTAACTCTAAGTGAAGCCACCCGGCTAATCACCCTGTCAGATGTTAATGAAGGCACTGGCATCCGACTACATGGGTTAACTGGGGAGGATAAAAGGGAGAAGTTCTACCCTAGTCTTAATCAGGAACAGTTAATGACCGTTCCAGGCTCCTACTCCAAACCCCCCAACCCGGGATCCCCACTGACGTGTTGACCAAGCACCAAGACCCATGGGTGAGAAATATAATACGGGACAGGGGGAGATAACTCTAACCCACGGACCAGGGAGAGTCAAAGGGCATCTAGGATTGCCTGCCCCTTTGACAGTCGGGCTGACACGATCTCTCCAACCGGCCAGCACAAACACGCCAGCCCATCGGAGAGTCGACCTCCTCTGTGATCCCCAACTCGAAGGCTGGCCCCTGACCTATGTCCAGACAAGCCCCGTTTGTTCTACAAGGAATAGGCGGCCCAGCCCCCAACTAGCACTTATTCATGTGCCCATATGGTCAGCGACAGAGTACCAGCCCCCTGACAGTGCACCCTGATCGGTGGTCGCCGTTCGTGACATATAAATATTTTAACAACTGAAGGCTGAAGGCTTTATAATACACTTTAAATGTCAGGAAATCATATCATTTAGGAAAGGGGCTTTCAATTATACATCAGACATATAATATGCAATACTGAAGGCTTTTGATGTACGTATATGATGCACCAATTGCTCTATATAAAATCTTACTGTGTGTAACTGTTGATTCCCAAATCTGTTTTACAATCACTAGAGCATAGGGACTGCAAAGCTAGAAAAGATTTGCTTTTTGAAATAAAACATTTGCTGCATTTTTTCATAACTCTAGGTACAAGAATTGATTTTTTGTGGGTCCCATCTCACTGTGGTATAAAGTTAAATGAAGTAGCAGTCAGTCTTGCAAAAGAAGGAGCAAATAGAAATGCTGAAAATTTACACCAAAAGTCCTTTAGATTTGTCTTCTCGTAAAATTAATCCAAATTATGGAAAAGTATGTACATAGCAGAATTGTACCAAAAAAATGGCTACTTTACCATCGTGCCCAAGGCACATTGTTAGATTAATTCTTCAATTAAGGCTGAATACGTGGAACACTAATTAAATATTCTCATGGTATTACTTGTGTCTGCAGAGAAAACATTTCTGTGCGTCATCTTTTGTTTGAATGCTCAGTGTTGACCTCGCTCTATCAGGAGAAAGGTATTGAGATGAATAACTTTGATAATGTCAATACTGTCTTATATGGATCATACGTTGCTGAAATTGCCATGGTTGATATGAAAGTGTTGCATTGTGTCATTAGACGGAAGAATCGTTTGCTTCAGGCAGTGGCTCAGGATGCCTCACTCAAGAATATGGGCTCATTGTCAGGAAAGAAAACTGACTTAACCTCCTTGCTCTCCTCCAGATGAAGTGATCTGTTCATTTCCAATGATACTGCTGTATGACTTAAGGTCACTTCACTCAAAGCTTCTTCATTGGACATGGCACAATGTGTTGGTGCGACCCAGGTGTGAATCAAATGCAGTGGTACTCTCCAAAGTGGAAATTTGTGTTGTGCGGAACACTGAGTCCTTTCTACTGATTCATTCATTCCCATTGCCGTGCCATTCACACGCTTCAAGTTGACAGTAATGACAGGCAACAGTTAGAGTTACTAAGCACCAAACATGTATGCTATTTTGTTAAAGCTGTTATTCTTCAAATCTTGGCACTAATGGCAGTGCCCAAGCGAGTGTTCAGGGAAGCATGATGAAGTGGATGGATGTCAGATAAGGCTTGAGCTTCTGTTCAGGGGCCAGGAAAAAGGTGGGGGAGGGGTGGGGGGCTGGTGGTGTTTATGGGCAGAAGGCAGACAGATGTGAGTGTCCTAGTCGCAGTATCATTAGCTGAACCTGTAGTTTGAGATTTGACCTTTTTTTTTTTTTTTTAAGCTATGATTTTGCAATTGGAATTTGTCTAATCATGTGTTTTGTAAATTTAGCATTAATTTCTTTCATTGTGTGATTAACTGCTATCTTAAATTTCTTTTTGGTCATGTTTTTATGATCTGACTCAGATGTGTGATGCTCATTTGCGTATCATGCAGTTTGTGCGTGTTCTTTGTACTAACAGTAACAGTGTATTCACAAGTGCATTGTGTGTGTATGTAGGAGAGAGATATCTATAAAGGGATTCTGATGATTTTTAAATTCTATGTTACTTGATGCTGGTAAAAGTTTCCACTTTTCTGCTACACTTTGTCTCTGCCTTTTTTCTTTCTCATTACTGTCATCCACTGTTGTGACCAGTTCATCTATTTCGGTTCCAGTTGGTCTTCTTTTGCTTTTTTTGTTAGTTGTGTTCTGTCATGTTCCAATTAGCATGATTGTTTTAGGTACTGAGTTGTAAATATATATTATTACTATCCAAAGGAGGCATTGTAACAGCAGTGTATGGGCTTCTTTATGTAATATTTAACTGTTTATTTGTTTTTTTTTTTTTTTTTAAGGTTTTTGTACTTCATTTGTTCTGCAGACAAAAAGAAAAAAGCAGAATAGCCCAGACCTCGCATGGTGTATATATTTTTAAACAAGTTGATGAAAAGGTTTATGATTACATTAAACTGGTGTACAGAGATGTAAATCTTTTAACAACAAGGTGTATAATGAAGTGGGTGAAAAGGTTTGCAATTACAGTAGATTGGTGTGTATATTTGTGTGAATATGGTAGCCGTTGTCACAAAGATTGTGTGAAAACTTGGTGTTATATATACGTGCACTGCATGAATGTTTTTGGGGGGGGGGGGAGGGAGAGAGAGAGAGAGAGTGTGTGTGTGTGTGTGTGTGTGTGTGTAAATGAGTGTGCATGAGCATGACAGGACTCGCCTTTCTGCATATGACAGCCCAAAATATGTTCTTAAACTGAATTCAGTGTGTGTGTGTCTGAATATGAATTATTTTTTTTTTATTATTTATATTATTCCCTCGTTGATATGTTCACTATTCATTGAATTTGATTGCCTATATATGTGACCTTGTTGCTGTTTATGTCTTGGTATAAATCTGTCTGTGAACATTTATATAAATGACTTGGTGAGCCAGCTGTTTGAATGAAATGGAAATAGGTGTTTTTGTTGAGCTTGCTTTCACTTTTGATATGTTTATGGTGTTTGTAAGCATTTGCCCTTCAAAATTTTTTTTTTTATTTGGTGTTGAAAATGAGTAATAATGTCACAGTCCCAGAACTAAATTCTGTAAAGCAAGAATTATTAATGATTTTGAGCGCAGAACTATTTTTTGTAAGTGCTTATTGAGTTTAGACTCACTTTGTCTCCTTTTATAAAAAAAAAAATCTTACAGAAGTATTTTTCTTCGGAGAGTAAAAAAGGCAGCTGTTTTGAAATTTTTAACTTCTGGCTTTTCTGTCATCCAACATGAATTGGGTTATGAGATTTTCTTTAAACAGTTCAAAATACTCTTAAAACATGTATAGTTTAGTTTTAATGTAATGTCTTTCAATGAAATCTATGCGAATGTCTTTGCTTGCCTTCACCAGATGTCCAAAAGAGTTATGCAGTAAAGAAAAATTCATTTGTATCATTGGGTCTTTTTATCTGAATGCTCTCTCTCTCTCTCTCTCTCTCTCTCTCTCTCTCTCTCTCTCTCTCTGGCATATGGCATTTCTCAGGATCAGCTTCATCATAGATCTTCATGTAGAGCCTACATTCCCTGGTTTAGTGCTCAGCTGGTTTGCGTGAACTCGGGGAACATGATGCTCCAATGTTTGTTTGCCCTGGTGGATCGGACAGGTCGGGTCATCTCCATGATCTCCACCATTTCACCAGGTTTTGTTTGAGGGCAGGAGGTTGTTAAACAGATCTGAAGATGAAGCTGATCCTGAGAAATGCCATATGCAATACATATTACAGCTGAAGCTTCTTAAATCTTTGGAATGCGTTTTCCCACATAGCACAGCTCATCGTGCTTGCTGGACTGGCTTCTTGATCCCCATGGCACCTATTTCTTCTTCAACTCATGTATTACTATATCTGTCTTTACTTTCCTTCGGCCACTTCATTTCTCTTAACCTCTGCCACTGTTTATTGCGGTTTGCATACATGTGTCTTGTTATTCCTCTAACCTAACACTATCCACATGTAGGCTGAGCACGTGTGCCTTCCACTCCTTCCGTAGGTGCTCAGCACCGTTCAGTTCCCTGTGTACGTAAGGATTTTGATAGTTTTCTATTTTTTTACTGACTCGTTTTGATACCTTATAGCAGCATATTTGGTATGGTTGAAAAGAGAAAATCAAGTACCTTTCACCTGCATAAATTGCATTACTCTTATGTATTTTGTAGAGAAATGACAGGAGGGGAAAGCAGTCAGCCTCAATGTAAAAAACAAAAAGAGTAAAATTACAAGACCAGAGTTTCGCAATTGCTGTTTAATCAGAAATTGACAAAAAATATCATACACGTCCATGTTTTGAATACTTTTTGAACCAGGCAGGGTGAGGGAATCAAGTGTCTGTGCACCTGTAGGGGCCAGACAGTCGGACTTAGTCTGTTTGGGCTTTCTTTCTCTTGCCTTTTCTTCCACATTATCCAATAAATGCCCTTCATCTTCCTGCTCAAAGTCACTCACTGTCATCAATAAACTCTCCTTCATTATCCGAACTGCCTCGTAAACATTGCTTGATCACTGGTTTGAGTGAAGCAAGCTGTGAAAATTGCAGCGCTGCCATACTTTTCTGTCTATCAGACAAAATCTGCCTGCAGAAAAGTGCAGCAGAAAAGCCAGCGCTGAAGAAAAAAAAAAAGGGTTCTTTGTTTACGCTGCAGAAACTGACCATGAACTTTCCTCAACCTCATCAGGAATGGAATGCCAGTAACGTGGGAACCCATCTGTAAGTTTTCCGCAGCAGTTAGTTCACTAGCACTCTTATAGTTCAAGTGTACGAATTTTCCAAAGTATAAACACTTACGCATGCTAACAGGATCGAACAGACAGTGGTGGAGTTAGCATGGGGGCTTGTGGGCGTAACGGAGGGAAAACTTGTGGTTAGCACATATGCTTGTGCGCCGTGCAGAAAAAGTTAAGGTTTTCCTTTGCCATGTCCACTGTCCTCAACATACACTCAATGCTACAGTGTTTCTTCTTCATTTCCCAGCCTTTCTCGACCACGATCTTCACACATTTGAGTCACTGATGTGATTTGATGCATGACTGTTTTGAAGAAGACCTTGTTGTGGTATACAAGCTTATCATGCAGCTGGTCAAAGTCTTAGGCTAATAGGACGTAAATCTCACCATTCAAGTGGTCGGTGACCTGGTGGAGATGTCTTTTTGGTGGTTCATTACTGCATAAATTAAACATAACAAAGGTCCAATCACCACCATACCTGGAGAAGTCACTGAGAAAACTGAGTCTGACATCAATTGATCCCCTTCAAAAAAAGACCTTTTGAAATTTGTTGATTTACGATTGGAGTCAGTAGAGAGATCTGGTGAATAACAACTGCAGAGATTTTGGAAGTAACATTCATACACACAATGTGTGGATGCATGCATGCATGCGTGTGAGAGAGAGAGAGAGAGAGAGAGTCTTTGTTTCCAAAAGTAACAGACAACCAAATATATGCTTTTTCTTCACCTGGTCCTTGCCGCACTAAAGGACCAAGCGTGACTAGCAACTGAGCGTGACTAGCGACTTAACCTTACAAAAATTTCCACAAACATACATGTCTTCAAAAGCACTTAACAAATGTGGATGAGCTGTTTCTCCATTAACACTGATGTATAGACAAATTTAAAAGGAAAAAAAATGGAACAACAAAGAAGAATAAATGAATTGAGAGAGAGAGAGATAGAACGCATCCACCTGTTACTTATCAGAGAGAGAGACAGAGATTACTTTAAAAACCACCCACCCCCCCCCCCCCCCCCCCCCCCCCCCCAATATTGGTGTACTACCAACAACTCTGGTTTTTGATGAACAAGTAACAACACATCAGTCACAGCAGAACAGAGAGAGAGATGCCTTTACGAGTCGCCCCCCCCCCCACACACACACACACACACTCAAGTGTTGGTACACTGCCTACAGCTATGGTTTTTAATTAACCAGTAACAACGCATCAGTGACGGCAGAAGAAAGCGAGAGTGAGGATAACATGCTTTTGTCTAAAACCAGACTGTTCGGGATGGAGCAAATTGATAGCAAGAGATAGAGTATATAATTATTATACACTCTTATTTGGCCTTGCTTTCACTGGATGTTCTTTAGTATGTTCTGCATAATTGGATAAGATTCGGTGCGTAGATACATGCCGTTTTGTTACAGACTATTACCTCATTTCCTGTTATTCCCTCGCTTCGCATTCGACTTCAAATGAGACTTTCATACCTATGGTCTGCCTCGATTTTCACTTTTAATAGAGTCGTTATCATGGATTCCCCCGTATTGTGTCAATCTCGTTGATTCGCGCTCCCACGAAGGGGAGGAAATCTGTTTACCAGTGAAAGCACGATTGATGACGTCAACAGAAAAGGGGGTCATCGTTTAGGACAACAGGACAATGGCTGTGAAACAAAATGTTATTCATCAAATTTCTCGCAGATTTTCGTTCTCACAAAGAGAACATACTGCCAGTCAGTGGTTTCGATACTAATCGTGGCTCTTAAACCAGGAAGTAAGGGGAATTAAAATGAAAACCCAAAGGTAGGTGCCATGCATTTTGATGATCGGAAATTCAGGCTCGATGATCTGTAATATATCGTATGACGAATTTTGTTATATGTGAACGCCCATGATGATAGAGGCAAAGAGTGACGGGGGAAATTTTGACTAAATTCTATCGTCTCTTCTTTGTGATGACGTACACTTTAATAGAGAAGGGGTTAGTTACCGCCAAGGACACAGAGTACGGAACAAGTTTTGTCTTGTACTCTGTCTGTGTCCTTGGCGGTAACTAACTCACTCTCTTTCAACATTTTGCTTCATTTTCTGCCCACAGTCACTTCGTTTTGAAACAGTCCACTTTGATGCTTTTGCCGGGGGAGGGGAGGGGGGGGGGGTGAAGGCTGGTGTTTTTAACACATGGACATGTACACACTCACAAACAACTCCAAGCAAAACAATTTAGGAATTTGTTCAAGGCTACAGATAACTTGCTATAATGCTGAACTTTGGGGTTCATTTAATGGATTGATGTCATGTATGATGCATTTGTTTTTCTTCAGTGAAGCATTGTGTTTGTGCTTTTTTCATGGAAGTGTACATGCAGAAGGGTGCTCAGTAAGATAATGGCACAGTCACATACTTTCATGTACAGTTCTACAACATCAAAAATTCAGGGGCTTTTAATTTGCAAAAGATGTTGGGGAAAAAGATTTTGAGTCTACACAATGGAAATTATGCTAATGAGTCTACACAATGAAAATACTAAAGCAAGAAAATGTCACATTGTTTAAGGCACATACTTTTTTAAATTTCAGTGTACATCATGGAAATACAAGAAGAAAGTTTCTGTTGCTTCTAAAGGCTTTTGAGGTGTCCAAAAAAATCTCTTGTAAGTTACTTTAGTTCAGTAAGCAACTTCTAGGGATGTATGCCATTCATAAAAACCAAAATTCTGCATTTATTAATGACAATATTTTATTTGTTAATGAGCAGATAGGGTTTTTTTTTTTTCTAACCATATGCCATAATTTGGTTTTGTTTCTTTGTGTAACGTGTAGTGGAGGCCAACTGAAAACGTGCTGCTGAGTCACAGCATATGAAATTTCATTCATATGACGTAGTACTGTCTGGAAAAGTCCATTCAGGCAGTGTTGATCGGATCACTTGTATGCATGTACAAAATTTTGTTTGGTTTGTGTGACATTTCTCTGATACTTCTGTGTGTAGCATAACAACATAATGTACATTAGCGAAGTTTCCAGCATAGTTTGCATGTCACAGTGGGTCTTTTTAACTTTAAACAGTAGTATGTTTGTTATTCTGATCAATAGTGCACATGATTGTTGCAAAGTTTGAAAAGTGTCATCAGTAAGTAAACAGGCAGACCAGACTGGTGGTGCAGGCTGATTCAAAATTTGAATACAACTACAAGCATGTTGTAATCTGCGAATAACAACGTGTTGTTATGACAAGTTGTCACTGCAGATCCAATTCATATGTGATGACTGATGATCCCTCACATACACATTACCCACCTGATGAATCACCCATTCTCTCTTTTTTTCTGTTTCTCTCCATCTGCAACACTGTAGCAGCAGCAGTATCACTTCCCAGTGGTATGTTTATCTCAGATGGGGGATAACAAACTCCCAGATCATCAAAAATGCAAAACGTTTTTGCCATGAGCCACTTAAAAAAGGAGAAACAGTCTTGTGCTGTTTGCACAAAGGCCTTTCCTTTTATATCTATTCCTATCCAATGTGAAGAAACCACAGTAGTGCATTCCATGTGAAGTATCATTCACTGTAACATTTCCTCTTATACTTATAGGCTGTTAGGACACACATGATGTCAGACATAAAAACTTTACAGCAGATTCTATTAAATTGCTTCTAAGAAATGTGGCAACTGTTGTGATTTTGAAGTATCCAAAAAAAGAATCAGTACTTTTTCATCTGATCTACTATTTTACAGAAGAATTTTCTAACAAATTCTGATGTGTTCTTAGGAAATGTGAGTGAGATGTAAGTTGGTTTATTTTTTTTTAGTCTAATTTTGAGAGCTGACTTCAACGAAGTGACAGCCCTGATATGGCCCTTCGCAGTTGGCTGGGCTGTAAGCAACATGAAATTGAAATTGCCTGTAGATCTGTATGTTATGCTAATTAATACAGTCTTCTATTAAAATGCATTTATGCTTTATTGTAGATTTGGTCTTGTTCATTAGACATGTTCCTTGCCTTAGCACTTGCATAAAACTTCAAAATGGTCATAATAGCTACCAACCCGTCAAAACATGACTGTGTGCATCAAGTGGTAAGACATTATTAGGTAAAGTACAGAGAAAAGGTTTTATATGTAGCGTTGGAAAGCACACAGCTGTAGAGAAACATTGTTGGGCTGTGTAAGTGTAAGGAAATGGATAGTTCAGTGGAGCTGGAAGCTTTTCAAAGAAGAGAAAACAAAGTTCAAGAAAATGTCATTCCCACTTGTCAGTCAGAGCTAAACAGTATGGCAAAATAATCACATCTGAGAGATTTTTGCATGAGATGCTGCTTTGGAAGGTCTTGTTCAGTGGATTTCTGTTAATTAAAAGAAAATCAAAGCTGTGTGTGTGTGTGTGTGTGTGTGTGTGTGTGTGTGTGTGTGTGTGTGTTTCATAACTTAAGAATAAAGGGTAATGACGTTGACATTCAACTTACAACATGTGTATGTGTAAGTAAAGGACTGCATGATACATCATTATGTATGTTATTTGTTGACTTCTATAGAGTCCACGGTGATGTTTAAATGTTAGTTGGTAGACGTACTGCCAACAGAAGACAAAGAGATGATGTATGGATCTTGCCTGTCTATGCATGTTATATTGTTTTCATGTGATTTACATTTTCAGATCATCCATCATGTAGCAGACATGAAGATCGAAGTGGAGGAAATGTGGGGCAAGACAGGGGACTGAGAGGGGACGTGAAGGGAAATGTGGCTGTATGACATGGCAAGTGCAAGAGAAATTAAACAATGGATGTTTGGAAGATCGACACATACAAACAAATATGTCGTCTTCTCCTTGGACACAGCTTTTCTCTGATGTTTTTAAAAGGCACATGACAGTGCGTTCATTCAGTTCAGTTTGTAGATGGTTGAAAAATTTACTCGTAACAAGTTTTAACAAGAAGTTTCAAATGTTATCACTTTATTCTGGTGTAAAGGTGAAAAAATCTGCTTTACTCATTTGTTGAAATCAGTAAAACTATACATGCAGCTCAACTGGTCAAAGTTACATTTCAATTGTCAGTCTGTTTATTTTGATGTTATCAGTAAAGGAACATCATAGATGAAATGAACATGAAAAGTTACCAGCACTGACTGGATATAGATAGGCTCGGGGTGTCTGTCACATGATGTCAAGTTCACCATGACAACAAGTCTCCTAGCGGAAGAAGATGGATAATGTTTATATTTCATTGAATTTCGCATTCAGAAATCATGTTTTAGGTAATTAAGATACATGTCAGTTTCATGTCTCAAAAACATCCAAACTGCAGCTTGACGTTTTTATATTACAAAATGATCATGGAATTTTTTATCAGATTATGAATCTGGATTTCAGCTGCCATCATCAGTTTCGGCTGTCTAACCATTCTCTGAACTTTTTGTATGTTTGTTAATGTAAGAGTGAAAATGAAGTTTTTAATGTTGTGTTTTTCATCCTCTTGCAGCTGTCAAGTTCATGAAGAGAAATGGGGGCAAACTTGATTGATCTGCCAGAGGATATAATTCTCAAAATATTCGCCCAGCTGTCTATACCAGATCTGATTCTCGGGGTCAGACAGACATGCAGATATTTCCAGAAACTGTCGCTGATGCCTGATCTTTGGAAACATGTCAGAATCATTAGAGTACCCCCCAGAGCAAAAAGACCTGTGGTTGTCATGGGCCATGAGTTTTTGCAGGGCATGATGCATCAGAAGTGCATCATTCCAGTCACATATGAACATGAAGTGGGGAGACTGCAACAGTGAAGGTCATACAAGAAGTTGTGCTGCACAGACAGAGGGCAAGAATGTACCCAGTGTGTGTATGGGTTGTCCACATGCTGCTGGAGTCACTCTGTCCCACTACACAGTGGAGGTGAAATCAGTGGTGACATCTGTTGAGGAAAGGGGCAGCACTGTGCCTGGCTGTTTCCTGTCTGATCAGATGTTTTTCCATGTGTGAAAAACATGACGCTTGTCAGCTGTGTCTTCCCAAGCATGCGCTTCCTCACAAAGTACAGAGCTCTTACCAGCCTGCATATAGAACAGGAAGTTTTCAGAAAATCCAGATATATCCCTGTGACTGAGAAATGCATTGCACAGTGCTTTGATGATTTCAAAAGCTTGAGGAACTTGGAGACATTGACATTCATTTTACCTTGCAGTCACAGGCTCTCTCATCATGTTAGGAGATCCGTCAGTGGCTATGTCAGTGGCTACTTCATGTCAGGTCCAGCATTAAGGCGACTTCACTTGGACATTTGCGTCAATGACAAGATCGTCAATACCATCTTTGAGCACTGCTGTCAGCTGGAACACTTCAAGTTGTGCACCTGCCCCTCACAGTTAAAGCCTTCAAAAGTGTGCTCCAAAATCCCAATTGTTTGCTGTCATCTCTGAAGCTGACAGATTGCCCCATACAGGATGATCGATGTGTGTACGCAATTTTGAAGGGTTTCAACAAACTTGAGAAACTGCATTTGACAGTTGGGAAACAGGTTTCTGATTCTGGCGTCAGACAACTGCTGAGTGGATTTCCAGAACTGACTGTCCTGAAATTGTCCGCTGTTGTGCACACGGAAACTTCACATCTTAACAGACCATTTTGGCAGTTTGAAGCTGATTCCAGTGATGATGATGTTGATGAGCTGCCAGGAAGACATGAAGTTTTCCATGCTGACTGCTCCACACCAAGCTGGCCGAAGGAGGGCAAGCTTCAGGATTTGACACTGGAAGGATTCACTGTGTTGGATGCCAGCACATACACTGAGCTGTTGTCCTATCAACCAGCGCTGCGTTCACTATCTCTGACCAACTGTCAAGAGGTGTCGGATGCCTGTTTAATGGCCCTGACAAACGGATGTCTAAAGCTGCAGTCGCTTGGAGTCTTCCAGTGCCACCTGGTAACGCCTGTTGCTGTGGTGGGGCTGATCACATCGCTACCCTCCCTTGAAAGCATTGAATGCTCAATCAGTTACAGTGAAGGGAAGTTTGAACGTCAGCTGTCAAAGGAGGGAATACAGAGAGACCATCGGGACAGCAGGCTGCAGTCCCTTTGTCTGCGTCCGTGGCACGACATGTCAGCAAGGGAACTCACAGCCCTGATTGCCTGCTGCCCACGTCTGGCCCACCTTACAATCACCTGTGCTGTTGCCCTGACTGACGACTGTGTAGAAATTATCTTGAGGTGAGAGTAGCCCATGGTGGGTGTTACTGTTGATTTAAAGTGCTGATGACTATACTGAATGGAGGTCAGAAGTTTTTATGGTATTTATTTGATTTGGGGTGGTCCCGCTTGTTTTTTTTTCTTTCTTTCTTTCTCTTTTTTTTTTTTTTTTTTTTTTTTTTTTTTTAACTCTACCTACTGGCAATAGCTCTTTTCTTTATGTTCCCAAGATGCAAGCTGAAGTTATTTTCTACTTTGCGCTAATTGCCGAAGTAAACTAATGAATGTTTACACCATTCCTTCAAAGCACATGAATGCACTTCCCATTCAAACATGTTCTTCTTTTGTAGCTGTAACATCTGACTACAAAATGTTAGTGACTCAACACATTGTTCTGACACATTACTTTGCACCCAGTGGATGTACCTGCTGAAAGTACTGTAAGCTGTTGGAACAATTTTGCATGAATGGCAGAAGGATGCCAAGAGTGTGAAACTTTCAGTAAGAATTGAAGTAAAAGTTTGTTTTACCTTTTTTTTTTTTCAGTGAAACTTTACGTGCTGCTTGAGCTAATTATTCGTTGGCTGTAAACAAAGTGTTGATTCTATAACTATATCAGATATGACAGAATTTGGTTTGCACAAACAGCATGCAAGGTCTGTACTGAGAGCTCCAGATTGTTGGTGTGCCAGTGATATTTTCACTTGAAATTTTTGCAAATGGCTTGTCACTTACTAAGCTCGTGCACCTGGCTGTCAGTCTCTTGTTGCGATAATGCCGAGATAGGAATGGGTCCACCTGTATTTCATTCAATCCTGTGGAGTATCAGATGCAAAAAAATTATGCCTCTCCATGCAACCTCAGTTCATTGTCAGATGCGAATGATCAGCTTTTGATTGATTTGGAAGCGAAACGCGTGAGAAGAGGTCAGAATTCAAGGAGGAACAGAGTGCAGCATCTCTTTGACATTGTCGGCTCGGTACACGCACGCTGCGTTCATCATGCTGTGTAATTGGCAGGGACAGAAATACCAGTGAAGATGAACCAGCGACTGGCAGCATCATAAACAGGTCAACAGAACATGAACTTGAATTTGTGTTCAGCAAGTCAGACTATAGTTTGCAAATAATGATACATCTTCCTTTACGAACCAATACAGGAAGAGAGCTCACAGATACATGCTGTCCCACTACTCACCACTTCTCACCTCACCACATACCTTTCTCCCCCAACCCCTGCCCCTCCCTTTTTGTTTTTGTCAGATAGTATGATTGTGAACAGACATTTCTCTTTCACGTCATGTTTAGATTGTATCTGTCTTTCCTTTCCCACCACATCTGTCCGTCTGCTGTCTCAGGTCTGTCTGTTATACACACACACACACACACACACACACACACACACACACACACACACACACACACACACACCTGCTGCTGATAAGTAATCTACTACTAGTGAGACACACAGCATTCTCAAATCCAACAGTACAATTGCAAATTTATGGAACTTGCAGATAGTGACTGGTTAAATTGAATGAATGTGCAGAAATATCAGATTAAAAGTTTGTTCCATGCTTTTGTATTTTGTCCCCTCATTTAAAGTTGCCAAGGGACATGTCCCATGATAACAGAAAAAAATCTGAAGCTCTGTATGCACATGAAGCATAGTACAAATGTAACCCTCTGAATCACAACCAGTGTGTCAGCTCCAAGGGGAAAATCCCCCCTGTAGAGACACAGCCAAGTGGAGATTGGAACCCGCAGCCTGAAAATAATTAGTTGGCGCTCTAGTAGCAGCGTTATTCTGGAAATTAAAGTGACCTGGATAGATCTTACTGATGTGTTCTTTCTTTAAAACCTTTAATCGGCGGGAGGTGATGAAGGGAATGGGGGTCATGTGGAGGGGATGGAGACGGGATTGTAAACTGTGAACTGGTCATTGATTGAATTGTCCTGATCTCTGACATTCTCCTAATTTCAGCTGCAGCACATTCTTTTGTTCTTTAGACTTGAGAATTGCATTTCATGTTTCATTTCTGTCAGTTTACACAACTTTGCATTTGGTGCAGGTAGTTCCGTCTTCATCGTTTGAAATATGTGGATTGAAAGAATGTATGCAAAGCTGGCACCAAATTGTATGTGAAGTCCCGTATAGTATTTCTGCCTGAGTTACATGCACAGTCACCACAAAACTCGACACAAAGAATCCACATGTTCTTTGTTCACTGTAATTGTGTTTGAACGAAATTGGCATGGTGGTAGTACTCCAAAAACAAGGGCGGGCAGTCTACTTATGTGGCAAGCCAGGCAACTGACACCTCAAGTACATCAACAAAAACTAATGATAAATTAGAAAAACAAAATCACTTTGTAGAGATAAGTGGTACAGGAAGGCACAGTGTCAGTCCAAATTTGTCGAGATTTCACATTAGAATGAAACAAGCTTGGAACAAGCCAGCACACACCACATTCATCATCTGTTATATACATGTATAAGTTACAACTGAATGACACTCATAGGTTCATCAAATATCAGATTAGTCCATCAGTGCTCTCACAGTATAAAGTTACACATTCACAGACAAAAAAAAAGTAAAAAAAAAAACAATGAGTAGTCATGTAACATGATGTCTTGAAATACAGCACATGTGAGAGAACAGTCAGGACACAACTGACCGGTCTCCCACAATGCCAAACAACACAACTGACATGTCTCCCACACTGCCAAACAACACAGCTGACATGTCTCCCACACTGCCAAACACCACAACTGACATGTCTCCCACACTGCCAAACACCACAACTGACATGTCTCCCACACTGCCAAACACTACAACTGACATGTCTCCCACACTGCCAAACAACACAACTGACATGTCTCCCACACTGCCAAACAACACAACTGACATGTCTCCCACACTGCCAAACACTACAACTGACATGTCTCCCACACTGCCAAACAACACAACTGACATGTCTCCCACAATGCCAAACAACACAACTGACATGTCTCCCACAATGCCAGACAACACAACTGACATGTCTCCCACAATGCCAAAACAACACAACTGACATGTCTCCAACACTGCCAAACATAACTGACATGTCTCCCACACTGCCAGACACAACTGACATGTGTCTCCCACAATGCCAAACAACACAACTGACATGTCTCCCACACTGCCAAACAACACAACTGACATGTCTCCCACACTGCCAAACACAACTGACATGTCTCCCACAATGCCAGACAACACAACTGACATGTCTCCCACACTGCCAAACAACACAACTGACATGTCTCCCACAATGCCAAACAACACAACTGACATGTCTCCCACAATGCCAAACAACACAACTGACATGTCTCCCACACGCTGCCAGACACAACTGACATGTCTCCCACACTGCCAAACACAACTGACATGTCTCCCACACTGCCAAATACACACAGCTGACATGTCTCCCACACTGCCAAACACACACAACTGACATGTCTCCCACACTGCCAAACAACACAACTGACATGTCTCCCACACTGCCAAACAACACAACTGACATGTCTCCCACACTTGCCAAATACACACACAGCTGACATGTCTCCCACACTGCCAAACACACACAACTGACATGTCTCCCACACTGCCAAACAACACAACTGACATGTCTCCCACACTGCCAAACAACACAACTGACATGTCTCCCACACTGCCAAACAACACAACTGACATGTCTCCCACACTGCCATACAACACAACTGACATGTCTCCCACACTGCCAAACACTACAGCTGACATGTCTCCCACACTGCCAAACACTACAGCTGACATGTCTCCCACACTGCCAAACAACACAACTGACATGTCTCCCACACTGCCAGACAACAAAACTGACATGCCTCCACACTGCTAAACAACACAACAACTGACATGTCTCCCACACTGCAAACAACACAACTGACATGTCTCCCACACTGCCAAACACACAACTGACATGTCTCCCTCACTGCCCAAACAACACAACTGACATGTGTCCCACTCCGCCAAACAATACAACTGACATGTCTCCCACACTGCCAAACAACACAACTGACATGCCTTCCGCACTGCTAAACAAACAACTGACATGTCTCCCGCACTGCTAAACAAACAACTGACATGTCTCTCCCACACTGCCAAACAATACAACTGACTTGTCTCCCACACTGCCAAACAACACAACTGACATGTTTCCCGCAATGCCAAACAATACAACTGACATGTCTCCCGCAATGCCAAACAATACAACTGACATGTCTCCCACACTGCCAAAACACACACACTGACATGTCTCCCACACTGCTAAACAAGCAACTGACATGTCTCCCGCACTGCTAAACAAGCAACTGACATGTCTCCCACTGCCAAACAAACAACTGACATGTCTCCCACACTGCCAAACACACACACAACTGACATGTCTCCCCCACACTGCCAAACAACACAACTGACATGTCTCCCACACTGCCAGACACAACTGACATGTCTCCCACACTGCCAAACAACACAACTGACATGTCTCCCACACTGCCAAACAACACAACTGACATGTCTCCCACACTGCCAAAACACAACTGACATGTCTCTCACAATGCCAAACAACACAACTGACATGTCTCCCACACTGCCAAACAACACAACTGACATGTCTCCCACACTGCCAACAACACAACTGACATGTCTCCCGCACTGCCAAACACACACAACTGACATGTCTCGCACACTGCCGAAAACACAACTGACATGTCTCCCACACTGCCAAACAACACAACTGACATGTCTCCCACACTGCCAAACACTACAGCTGACATGTCTCCCACACTGCCAAACACTACAGCTGACATGTCTCCCACACTGCCAGACAACAAAACTGACATGCCTCCCACACTGCCAAAAAACACAACTGACATGTCTCCCACACTGCCAAACAACACAACTGACATGTCTCCCACACTGCCAAACACAACTGACATGTCTCCCTCACTGCCAAAACAACACAACTGACATGTGTCCCACTCCGCCAAACAATACAACTGACATGTCTCCCACAATGCCAAACAACACAACTGACATGCCTCCTGCACTGCTAAACAAACAACTGACATGTCTCCCACACTGCCAAACAATACAACTGACATGTCTCCCACACTGCCAAACACACACAACTGACATGTCTTCCACACTGCCAAACAACACAACTGACATGTCTCCCGCACTGCTAAAAAACAACTGACATGTCTCCCGCACTGCTAAAAACAGCAACTGACATGTCTCCCACACACCAAACAAACAACTGACATGTCTCCCACACTGCCAAACACACACAACTGACATGTCTCCCCCACTGCTGCCAAACAACACAACTGACATGTCTCCCACACTGCCAGACACAACTGACATGTCTCCCCACACTGCCAAACAACACAACTGACATGTCTCCCACACTGCCAAACAACACACAACTGACATGTCTCCCACACTGCCAAACACAACTGACATGTCTCTCACAATGCCAAACAAACACAACTGACATGTCTCCCACACTGCCAAACAACACAACTGACATGTCTCCCACACTGCCAAACAACACAACTGACATGTCTCCCGCACTGCCAAAACACACACAACTGACATGTCTCGCACACTGCCGAAAACACAACTGACATGTCTCCCACACTGCCAAACAACACAACTGACATGTCTCCCACATTGCCAAACACTACAACTGACATGTCTCCCGCACTGCCAAACAACACAACTGACATGTCTCCCACACTGCCCAAACCACTCAACTGACATGTCTCCCACACTGCCAAACAACACAACTGACATGTCTCCCGCACTGCCAGACAACACAACTGACATATCACACACACTGCAAAACAACACAGCTGAGCTGACATGTCTCCCACACTGCCAAACACTACTGCTGACGTGTCTCCCAAATTGCCAAACTCTACATGCCAAAACTGGTCACAGATGGTGCTTGTCAGCCAGAGGCTTTTGGCCTTGGTGCTAATTGAAATGATTTCAGTGGCAGCAGACAAGTCAGGCTGCGACATTTCAGAATAATATTCCCTTTTGTTAAGGGTCGGAGACGATTGAAAGAAAAGTTTTCATGTACATGGAAAAGAAATCTTGAAACCAGTTTTGTAAGAAGTCGCATATGATGATGGACTTTATTATTATTTGTTTCTTCTTTCCCATTACTATGTGTAGGGTCATTTGGGCACCACATTGAACTGTTTTTGTCACAAGTTCTTTTGTCCATGAAGGAAAATTGTCAATGTAGTGGATGTGATTTTCTTCTGGAGTTTATACATATATGTATATATTATATATATAGACCGTTGCAAAGACCTTTAAAGCACTCTTGATTTAAAACATGCTTTCATGTAACAGATGATAATCAGAATAAGGCATTACGAATTGGACCTCCTGGGTTTTTTTTTTTAAAATTCCCTGTGTATTTCTGTCTGTGAGTGCGTGATCTGTTGTGATTTGCTTAAGTCGTGTGACCTGATCTGTTCTACTTCCAGGAAATGCCCTTACTTGCAACACCTCAGACTGGAAATGGGTGTCAGACGACGTAGACGGACCACGCTGACCTCAGCTAGCCTGCAGAATGTTCTCGAGTGGGGTCGCCGTCTCCAACAAGTGCACTGGCTGATCAACAGTTCCTTCGACGACGACGTTCTGGCGCAGACTGGTGAACTCCCCCAGTCTCCTGGAGTTCACCGTATCAGCCCAGGGCAACGACAACATCAGCTTTGTGACCAGGATGAGGGAGGAGATTGGGAAACTGCAGGGGGTGAGGAAGAAGATCTTTATCACCATGGTGCAGCTGTCTGTGGACTGTGAGCCTGGTGTGACAGAGAAGGCTCTGATTCTGGGTGGAAAAGGTCAGGGTCAATGTCAGTGCTGAAAACCGGCTGAAATGGCTCAAATAATGGCAAGGGGGTGTATGTTTTTTGTTACTGCTGACATCTTGAAGTTGTTGATAATACAGGTAGTGATATCTTAATGTAGATATGTATGTGTGTGTGCATGTATTAGATGATTTTGTAATTGGGGGGAGGTTGTAATTGGGGGGAGGGAGCAAGGGAAATAAGTGTACCCCAACATTTTCTCTAACATTATATGATGAAAACGATAT
The DNA here is from genome assembly GCA_016801955.1 of Conus betulinus. Lineage (NCBI taxonomy): Eukaryota > Metazoa > Mollusca > Gastropoda > Neogastropoda > Conidae > Conus > Conus betulinus. The sequence continues at coordinate 24,702 of JADBJO010007190.1, forward strand.
ATTGGTGAAAGATATTTGAAATTTAAAATTCTTCTCTCTGAGACGTGCGGCTTTGTATGATCTGCAGCATTTGATTAGGGATAAACACATCATCACCAAGCCAGTGGAAAATGCATGGGTTCTGGTTACGTGTAGCGTTGAAAGTGTGCAGTCCAGAGCAATGCCTGGTGAAGACTCAGCAGGTTTGTTGGTTCTTGTGTTCATTACTGTGCCTCCGGTGACAGTTTACAACTTAACTTTTTACAAAGAATTGTCAAATGTTTTCTTTAAATGATGTTCAGTGTTTGTCTTTGATTCATTTTAAAATTTGTTTCTTGTGGTCATTAATGTGCCTCCGGTGACAGTTCACAACTTAACTTTTTACAAAGAATTTTCAAACGTTTTCTTTAAATGATGTTCAGTGTTTGTCTTTGATTCATTTTTAAAATTGTCATGAGATACGAGGATGTGAAAGCATAAATGCATCTGTGAGGGGAGTGGGCAGTCGGCGTGAGCGGGTGGGAGTGGGCAAAGAGGGATGGAAGAAGTACAGGGATGTTAAATACTTCTCTCTCTCTCTGTCTGTCTGTCTGTGTCTCCCCCCCCCCCCCCCCCCCCCCCCCCCCTCTCTCTCTCTCTCTCTCTCTCTCTCTCTCTCACTTAAACCTCTTATTTTCAAATGTAATTTGAGTGCAATAGTGCATTAACCATTAAATGACTGAAAATATGTGTGGAAAAAAGAAAAAAGGGTTATCATGGTATCTGTTCTGATAATTTTTGTATTGGTAACAGATATGAAAGAAAGAAAATTCTAATACCACTGTATTGTTTTCAACACCTTTAGTTATTTCTTGTGTTCATTAAACTTATTGAATTAGTAAATATTTTCATGTTGCCGATGGCAGATTGCATTCTTATGAACATATATTTAGGAGTATAATGGGATGTGGGAATGAAAGAATTGTGCTGAAAACGGTAGAGAACATTCTGAACGAGAATTTATGTATTATATCACAGTTATGAGAATGTTTTGTAATGAATGTGCATTTCTTTTGTCAGACATTTAGACAACAATGTCTTGTTCAGCAATTTATGTGATTCTTGTTGGCGGATTGTAAATTATAACCTTTTATGTTTGTTACAATGTTTTCATTGCATGTTTTGTTGCGCGTATTTGGCCTCGCATAAGGATCAAGATATTTGATTATATGGCTGTTGTTTTGATGTTTTTTTTTTAGCCATCCTGACATATATATATATATATATATATATACATATATATTGCTTTTAACTCATTATGATTGGTTATGTAGGAGTTCATGAATATTTTAAATGTAAACTTTGAAGACTGTCATGTCACAAGAGAGGTTGATTATTGCTCCATGCAAGCTCTTCCCATGCAACAAAATGAAGTGCGTGTGCATGCGTGTGTGTGTGTGTGTGTTTTAAAGTTGTTTGGACAGCATATTTAACCAGCATATGAAATCAGTAAATGGCAAGCTTTTCCCATGCATAAAGATGAAATGTGTGTGTGTGTGTGTGTGTGTGTGTGTGTGTCTTTAACCTGTATATGAAATCAATATACAGCATGGTGATTTTGTTTGTTTATGTTGATGGGGTATTTTTTTAAACTAAAATCTGAAATCAATACACGACAGTCAATCCTGTTATACTACTTATCTGTCTTATGAAATCAGTACATGACAGTTAATCCTGTTACACTATTGATCACCTTGATCTGTGTCTGGATCCCCAGCTCACTCACAAAAGCATTTTGCGCTGAACTCTACAAGAAATTTCCAGAGTTACAAAGAGTTTAACAGACACTTCCATGATGCATGATGGTACCACTTCAACCCTCTCTGTGTCTCTTCTCTGACCATTCTTACCTGGACATGTTTTTACCAACAGCTGAACTGATTGTTGTGGTTGTGCTCTGAAAATGGTTTCTCAGTGTACACGCAAAATCTTTTTTTCATCTCTGCCAATTCCGTGTCTGTTGTTGGGGCAGAAGCCATCAATAACACAGATCATCTTTGGAGTTTCGCAGACTGTATACTTGTCTCAAACACGAGAGCAACAGAGTTGTTCTTGTTTGGATTCCAGGTCATTGTTAGCATGTGTGACAATGAGGCTGCAGAGTTGCTTGCTTAGGAGACGGAGCAGGAACATGGAACTGGTAAAATATTTCACACACAAAAAAAAAAAGAAATCGCCCCATTTCCAGGCTATGGTCATGGGGAAAAAACACTGTAAGCACCAGGTATGAGGTCCATGATTATAGAAAGAGTTAGGTGTGTTTTTTTAGTTATGCTAGAGATGGTCTTTTTGTTCTGAACAGGCTGAGGTATATAACAAAGACACCCTGCCTGCACACAGGAATTTCCCGTCATGGCATTTCCTGCCCCGGCAGCATGACAACTAGGTGAAGAAATATTGCTCAGGTGTCAGAAAGTCAATGTTTTGAATAAAGAGGGGTATACAGAAGATGCATGAGTGTACACTAAAGATTCTGAGATGATTACTTATTGATGCTTTGGAGAAGAAGAAGAAGAAAATGTTGGTGTCTGTATTCTGTATGCACTAAGAATAGATGCAAAATGTTGCAACACAACAATGTGTGATTATTTCCCCCCCTTTTTTTTTTTTTTCCCTCTGGTATTGCATACTCAACACCTTTTTCCCCATCTGTTCAAGGTCAGACTGACATTTGGTACCACTTTTTTCTCCTGTTTGCTGTTGTGATACTATCCACAGAGGAACAAGATTGTCATTCCTTTCATTTTGGTCATGTTGTTTTTCTTCACAAAAGTGTTGTGATGTTAGCTGAAAAGTGTTTTAGAATATACTTAGTGAATAATTCATGTTTTGCCCTTTCTTTGTTGACACATAGCAATACGCTGTTATGTTTGTAATATATAAATGCCCAGAGAATGCCCAGATCTTGCATTAGCAGTGGCTGTAAACGTGTCCAGAGCACACTGCTGCAAGGAAATGTCTGCCATGCAGGCCACATAGTGTTTTGTATGAAATTCTTTCAAATATGTCCACCCTTAGGGAATTCCTTCCATCAGTCTCTGGAAATCATAAACAGGAACAGATGTTGTGTAGATGTCATGCTGGTCACACCAGTTTTTTTCTCGTTCTCTTTATTGAAAAGATGAGGAGGCACCACAGTGCAGCGCAGACTGCTGTGTGTCAAGTCATTCAGCAGGACACATTTCATTGATGAAGTGTAGTGATATGTATGTTCACATGTTTTTACTGTGGATTCCATGAAGACGTCTTTTGCGTCTGATGTGATTTAAAGAAAATCAGTTTTGATCTTTTGTTCTTATTGTGATTTTGTTGGTGATAGACTTTGATTACACATCAGTGATTTGTTTCTAGGACTTGGATCAAATTTCAGTTTTGCATTTTTTTTTTTTTTTTCTTTTCTGCGTACACAGGCTGATACCCTTGCGGACACTCCCTGTATAGACAAAAGGAGTGGAGTTTTATGTGTATTACTGGTTTTTTTTTTTTTTTTATCCCACCATTAAAGCAGCCATACTCCAACTTAAGGGTAGGTGCATGCTATGTGTAACGTGTCATCCATACCAACGGCCAAACTGGCCTTCTCTTCCAAAAGTTGGTGATGGTGATGGGATTTTACGTGTGTGCAAGATGTTATGTGTTTGTCATACATGGAAACTTGGTATATAGTCTCATTCAAGGGACTGTATGGGAAATGGAGTCAGAAGCAATGTTAACTCCGAGGAAAATCCCCCTGTACCGAAACGGCCTGGTGGAGATTCGAACCCGCAACCCCAGGATCACCATGATTATGAGTCTGGTGTTACGGAGAATATTGACTTCGTAGAAATTTTACTCCCTGGTTCTTTTTTCTCCAGAGAAAAATGAACCGTTCAGTTTTTTCTGCAGGTTTTCTACGGAGAATATTGACTCCTTCTGCAGAATATTGACTCCAGTGGTTATGGAAAATATTGACTCCCATAGAAAATTGACTCCTGCGTCAATTTTAGTTGCTACTTTTTTGATTTGTAAGTATATATACATATCTTGATATCATTCATCCATCCCAATATTCTTCTTATAAAACACACTGGTTAATTAATTTGTAGATTGTTTCAGTCGATGAATTTCAAAATTATCTTATAATTATCATTAGTAGTATGTCATTAATTGTTTGTTAGTGTGAATGCACATGTTGACGTGAGCGTGCATGCTGGGTTAGCACACAGTGCTTTGGGCTAAATTCATTTGGAACTGCGTCTGTCAACATCATCATCATCATCATCATCATCATCATCATCATCATCATCATCGTCACTTTTGTTGTTGGTGGTGATTTTTTTTGTTTGTTTGTTTGTTTTATTGCTGATGCTGCTGCTTTTTCTACAACTATCACTGTTTAAATCAGATTGTTATTATGATATTAAGTAGACACGAATAGATAGTGACCACTACTGCGGTCTCTGGTCAAAGTCCTGTCATTGCGGCAAGTTGCAAGGAGCACAGCTTCGTGTGTCGGCTGAACGACATCCGTTTTCACACAGTGAAGTTACGATAAAAGCAGATAAAGACTGGAACATGTCGCAGGACTTCTAACACGCCGACACGGCCAAGGCATTCGCTGAGTCAGTCTATGCTCAAGCCAAAAAGTTCAGCAACCGAGCTCAGAAAACAAGGAATCTAAAGAATTTTTATGTGGTAATCAGTAAGATTTTTTAGACTGTGTTTTACACGAAATGATAGTTCATCTATTTTTTATACGAAATGATAGATAGTTCATCATTTTTTTTTTTTTTTTTAATTCGAAATGATAGTTCATTAAATGTTACAAGGGTGTGGTTTTGAGGAAAAGTTATAAGACTTGGCGGTAGACTTTCATTATTGGAACCTTGTATGTGTTTTGAAAAATATGCCTATCTGAAATAAACTAGCAAAACTATCTGGCTCTGGTAGCATGCAGAATGAGTACAGTCATGTTGGTTGATCTCCACATGAACAGGTCTCCTGTATAATTTTTTTTTTGACAGTTTCGCAGCGTGCAGGATGATGCAGGTCGATAGATCTCCACTATAAAATATGCTTGAAAGGATCCTGGGTCAACGATTGACTATGGTCTGAACTTCTGTCCAATTTTTGAGAACCATATCAGCATCCCTACTCACACACAGAGACATACAAGCATACATACCCAAAATACATAAGAACAAGCAAGCCAAAACATGAAATAAATTAAGTTTAAAAAAACCAAAAATCAGTCAAACCAGACAAACCCTGCAGAAACTGTGCTTTTACAAACTCAGTAATAAAATAAGTTTTATACACAGATCTATCGACATGGAGACTATATTGCTGTGCAGATCTACTAATGCGCGGATCTACCAAACAATCCAGTCTGTGTGCTACGCAAATGCAACGAGGGGTTCATTATAATCTGGCTTGAGTATAAACTGAACAGTTCAAATGATGAATTATTGGCAGAATAAATTTCCTACAATATTTTCTCGGGGTTCAGTTTGAGATTGGTCTCTGAAAGACAGGGATGCTGCCAAGATAGATGAACTGAATAAGTACATCGGAGAAAAGGTCATACCAGACAGAATTAAAAAGAATTCTGACAACAACAAAAGTTTTGGAGAGACAGCAAGAAGTTCGTTTTTTTCTGAGAGCAATGATCTGTTTTACAAGAATAGACAAGGCAACAGTCTGCGAGTTCTTTCCACAGAAGACAGGGACGAAGCGTTAGTCAGTGTCCACGCCCATCAACACGGCGGCCACCTGGGTTTGAACAAGACATAAGTACAATGATCATCCATTTCTATTTTATCGGAGTGTTGATGTCTTTGCTATCTATTCCCTCCCCCCCCCCCCCCCCCCGTTTTTTTTTTTTTTTTTTTTTTTTTTTTTTAACCAATAATACTTTACAAGTAGACCCTGCATAATAATATTACTCTGCTAAACAACGCAGCCCTTACCAAGGCAAAAAGTATGGTTTGTTTTCTGTAACATGGCTGAAAAAATAGGGTAGGTCGAATTTTTTTTTTTTTTTTTTAAGATTTTTTTTCAGCACAGAAACGACAAAAACTTACTTCTGCTGGAAGAAAACGGTTTGTCTCAAGAAGGAGAAAGACGATTCAAACTGTGTTTGCAGTCCTGGCGTACACTTGCAGCTAAAATAAAAGAATGTCACTGCCAGCGTCAATTTACTATAGTTTCCAAAAGCATGGTACTTAGGTCTTCCACAAAATCGACTTTCGATATAAGCTTGACTGCTTTGTGTGTGTGTGTGTGTGTGTGTGTGTGTTAGGAGAATAAAAGAAAAAGACTAGGGTCAGCAGGAAAATTAGGTAGGGTCGTGTGACCAGAGACAAACAACTTTTTTATTTGGACAAAGCTCTTTGCTCTTTCTGACACGCGTTTTTTTGCGTTAGCTTACATGTGTTGTAAAGCTAAACTGTTGAAAAACCACAAAGTCTATAAACAGCCAAACTGGCACAGATTTCAAACACCATAATTCTGAGAAGTTTCGAGCCACACCACCTTCGTTTGCTATTTACAAACAACGTCACGAAAGTAAAGTGAAGTAAATTATTGTGTCATGCTAACAAGACAGAAGGCTCAGACAGTTCACCAACTGCGTGCGGCACTTGTTTGCAACCGCGCCACTCTGAAAAGACACCAAAATCTGTTCTTCGTGACCTTGTGACCATTACCACGGCTAGAGCTGCTTTAATGAGTTAATCCTAATATTTCACACACACACACACACACGCGCGCGCGCGCGCGCACACACACACACACACACACACACATCAAAAAAATTTTTTTTTTTTTTTTTTTATATTAAAGGCAGCAAATAAAGCCAGGAAACTTTCTCACCTGCTCTTTTATTAGACAGTGACTGTAGTCTTGAAGTCCAAACCAAATCGAAAATCCACAGCAACCTCTGTTTCTTTTGCTAGCTGTCCGTCTATCTCTCTGTCTGTCTGTACGAATTTTGGATGTAGGAATCGGCCAAGACAAAGATGAATCTTGTACAAGACCAACAACACAAACCACTGTTATTACTGCTGCTGGTGCTGCTACGCACGCACATGCAATGTGCATACCAGCACACACGCACACGTACACATACAGACACACACGGCTGCAAATTAATGTTTGCGCGGCGCACACACACACACACACACACACACACACACACACACACCGTACACCGTATTATAAAACACAAAAGTTAATGTACGTCGACGCGACCACATCAACCAGGCTGCACGCATACATGTCACGTGTCACAATACATTCTAGCCAACGAGATCCCATTTCACAGATACACAACCACTCCATCTTTGTCAATAGCAATGTTATTTCCAACAACAAGTCAGTCAGACGAATGAAACATTAGAGAACGACACTGATTAAACATGACCAAATAAATACGTTAGACTTCTAGCCAGAGTCCCAAAAAATCTACCATTGGCTACATTTTACACTTGGCATCAAAACTACGCCAGATAATAATCAATCAATAATTAAATAACGAAATAATTCCCTAAAAATGAAGCTCTGAGTCCGATTGGGTGTTTTTTCTGGGTGCAGGTTATCTTAGGCATATGTACTGCTCAAGGAACAGCCTGCTTGATATGTGATTTAAAGCAACAGCATTATCACTTGGAAGGAAACCATCTAAAAGAGCTGTTCAGTTGCATGACTATCTTCACACACACACACACACACACACACACACTGCAATTATAAAAGCCGCTTTACACGCCACACGCCCATACGCGCAAGTTAGCATGGCCAGA